>JAPQRN010000016.1:6557725-6568261 GCA_037367275.1 Coranthus polyacanthus
GATATCCAGTAGTGTGTGCATGTTTGTGTTTATCTGTGAAGATTCTCTGTGTGTGTGTGTGTGTGTGTGTGTGTGTGTGTGTGTGTGTGGTGTAACCAGATTTCAAACATGAGGTTAGGATTTTTACATTTTAATGAAATTAAAAATAATTTCCTTTTCCTTTATTGTTTAGTAGTATAGGAACACTTTACTTTAAAAAATGTATATTTTATATTAAAGGTTTAAACATTTTAATTAAAACAAAAAAAACATCATAATGATTTATGTATTGTTGTTGTACTGTTATGTGTTTCACAGCAGTAAATTGGTTGTGATATGTGCTCTGATTCTGTACTGTATAGGTGGACACGTATCTCGTAAGTTTCCCATTTTAAGTCACAGCCTTTGTACTGTGTTATTCTGGGATCTGATTGCAGGCAGAATGAGGATAACCACCCCCTTGGAAATACAAAGGCTTCTGAATCAGATATGATTATCCAGACCAACAACATTTTAATTTTAATTATACCAAATATTACTGGAGCAAGAGGAAATTGATGTTGGAGATTCAGCAGTGGATTAAAACACATTTGGTGCTCAGTTGAGTATTTCCTGCAGCGTGGGCACAAACTAATTTATTCATCATAATATACACACATGACTGGCAGTACTCAATACACAATCTTTGTTCATAGCATCAGTTCATCAGTAATGAAAAAAGCTGAGAAAATGACCAGCCTTTTCTCTTAAAGTGCTGCATGCAATGTCATGAAACAGAAGCACCACCTCGCTGCGTGATTTTCAGCCACTATTCTTGATGCTGTCTGATCCACCTTGATGAAATGGTACAGAATAACTTTTTGAAGCTGGTGAGATCAGTCGATTTTGATCCCAGACCTTATACGACATTGTCTTGGAGCACAAAGCTGCCATTCATTTCTGAAACCCAAATAGAGCCGCGGAATGAAAGAGATGTGCAGATCAATTTCAAAATAATGCCTCAGTCCCTGTCAGCGAGCAGCCACACATCTTCTGTTTGGTCTGAAGACTCGCTGTGATGTAAAGCAGAGACGATCGTTGCAGTCACGGCGGGAAGGGAAATGGAGAGGACAGTTAAAAAAGAAAATAGCATTTTTTTATTAGGATATTTATATATGTGGGTGGGTTTTAAGACTTGTGTGTTATTAGAAACCAACCAAAAGGACCATCATGCGCAACTTCGAGTGATCGCCAGTGATCTTAATATTATTTGAAAAATGTGTAAATTTAGAAGTGGAGGAATTGTTAAAAAAATGTATTTGGCATTTGCAAACTGCTTTCGGTGGCTCAGCAGAAGAAACAAAACTGGTTGCATAGCTATTGGGTGTATTAGTAACAGAATTGCACTCTCGAGTTGCACATTTTAAAATTGTGCATAATAAAGCATGGAAACGCTAGAATCTGGTTAAACCCAAAAAACAAATCATGCTTGGGTGAGGTAGAAAAATGAATTATTCAGTACAAATAAAATGCCAAAAGATGCATTCCAAAGGCATTTGTTGAATAAATTATGAGGAAACTCTTCCAAAAAATAAGCTGTAATGTGTGCTGATCAAAAATCTCCATTTTCTCTGTTCATGCTGTTGTCTGCTGCCAGAAGCATCGCCACATTTTGCATTGCTTCACATGTGACTACAGCTTTTTAATGTCACATCACCGGAGAAACGTCATCCCGTTAAACAATTTGCATTATACTGTTTAGTGGCTTCTAAATGGGACATCAGCCATTTCAGCTCATGCTCCAAAATGTCATGTTGACATTAAAGTGGAGGAGCAAAGGAATAAACTAACAAAGGCAGCGTAGGGAGGAGATGTGAGTAGAGGAGCTGATACTTTCAGCCCATCTATGATCTTTTCCCAAATGTTTTTGGACCTCACTTCAGGTACATGTTCGTATATGGGTCATAAAAGAGGGTTTGGGAGAAACCACTCTGTTGCTGCATTTGGAGAATGGGTCGTCCTCTTACTTTAACCACTGCATGGTGGATTTAGCACCACAGACTGTTTATGTGTTCATGATCACATAACAGCAGTGGATTGAAATATGCAATAAAGAGTATTTTGCAAAAAAAAAATAAAAAATTCAAGTTGCAGTGGTGATGTCTGTTGATGAAATATTACAAGATGCTTAGAAATAAATAATGATAAATAAGCACTGGAATAAATGTGTAGGTATACAGTACTATTCAAAAGTGCTGATAAGGTTTACCCATTGGATCTTTGATGGATTATATTTAGAGAAGATTGGACCCAGAAAAAAAATCCCAAATCCATATAGCCATCCGTAAAGTATGTGTGTAATATGTAACACTTGTTAAGCACATCTTAGATGTATCCTGTTTTGAGATATTGGGCACAAATTTTACAAAATGAGATCCATGACCGATGCCATATCACGTATTTATTCAATCTTTGACATCCATTTCCTGAAATATATGTTAAACTTACACTATCTGTATAAAGAGACTTTCACGTATCTCTTACCATCCCTTTTGGATTTTTAAAAATGTTTTTTTACTTCATAGACCGGATTTAATATGTGCTGCAATGTTTCAGTTCATATAACATGCAACTATTTTCTATTACTAGACTAACATCACATATCCTGACTGTAAAGAGTCAGGACCTATGACGTGGTTCACAGTGCATGCATTTACAATTGTTCAGTCGATGTACCCCTTGCCCTGACAGTCACAAGGTTAGTATCTGCCAGAAATCCTTCACGTTTCATTTATTTTTTTCGTTCTTTCACTTCTTGCGTATGACAAAGCGCAGCACAAATTTTACTATCATAATATTTAGTTATATTAGAAGTCCGTTTTTCCATATTACCACTATCACTATTTTACTTGCTGTTTTCAAGGTTAAACAGAACAACCGCACGATTTAAAGTTAAAATTAAAATACTGTAGTTTTACTAGCCTGAAATTACAGTTGCGACCAAAAAAAAAAAAAATTGAATTTGAATTCATTTCCTTACGTCCTTTATATTAATGTCATTGATTCTGTGAAAAGTGCAATTATTGACTGTCCTTAGAGCGGGAATGAACTGTAAATAATTTAAATCTTCCACCAAGGCTCCATAAAGCAAGATGAGCCCGCAGCTGACCTTCACTCCATGTAAATGAGCTGAGCAGTGTGAGGCCGGCGTCTTTGGCCCGCACACACACTCTGTCATGTTTTGACAAGGTTATGTTGGTATATTGAAATATTGTAGATGGAGCCACGCTGAGTGAGACTGAAAAGAAACATCATCTAAAGGAAATTTAATTTGGACGTCATTCCTCCTGGCTTTATAGGATGTTCTTGAAGGTATCGACTTTATGTGCAATCAAAGAAAATGCATCAGTGATACACACAGGACACTGAGCAGATGGGAGAGACGTTTTTATCAGGGAGACAGCAGGAAGCTGTGCAGAAGCAGAGCTGTAGAACTGAGCTTTGACAATCTTCACACTTTGATCTCCAATCTGCACATTTCAGGGACAGGAGGAAACTTAATCCGATCGGAGGTATTGCAGGAACACTCTTCCATTCTGCTTTTTTTTTTTCATTCTGGGTGAAATCAAAGCTCTGTGTCAGGGAGGAATTGTGATTAATCTGCAGGTTTTGCCTTTTTGGCACTTCCCCTGCAGGGGCCCGTGGAAAACGAAAGGTCGCAACGGCATTGAGATGGCGCTTATGCATGCAAGACGAGGCATGAATGTATGCATGTGGTGGGATTTTGACACAGGAAACGGCTTGCTCGATGCTGCGTTGACCCACAAGAGCTTGTATGACATGGTAATCATATTGTTCACTGGATATCTTTTTATTCCCAGGAAGTGTTTAGCCTTAATTAACATCTTTGCAGCATGTTGATGTCAAGCTTTCTATTATTATTGGCCCCTCGTGGCCCTCCTAAATATTTAAAACCCATAATATTTAAATTTTTCTTCTAATCAAGTGGTAGACTTTAATCAGTCATTTTTCAGCTCTAATGCTGGTTGTTTTCCAGATCTTTGGCAGCTCATACACAGTAATTCAGGGAATTTCACATAAACAGGAAAAACCTGCATAAACCAGATCAAAGTTTTGGTTAAATTGTGTTTGTTTTTTTTCTTGTGCTTTTTCACGAATTCAAAGTGGGTGAGGATTAAATAGGGGAGAAAAAAAAGTCACATACTTTTATACATCAATTTGATAACATTTGAATCAGAATGTGATTGGTTTTGGGATTTTTTTGGGGGGCAAATCACACCAATAGAGGCCTGTATCACGAAGAAAGTTCAACAGACCCAGGATCTCTTTCCGTTGCCTTATTCACAGTCATGCTACGCAGCATCACGGAGGTGGTTTTCGACTCGCTCTGTCAGCCCAGGGTTTCTGACTCTGGTTATGAGTGCGCTCACATAAAAGTGGCGGAGGTTGCACCAGGTATAGAATCACAATTTATCAAAAGAAGAGCAAGTAAATTCAAAAACATGTGAGGAATTTAAAAAATATAATACTGGCTAAAAGCAACACAGCGGCAGCAGCCAAAGTCTCTGGAGCAGGTCAAGTTACCGCGATTAAAAAAACCCACCTTTGTGATACTGAAAACTCAGATTTGAAGCAGAAGTTACCTCGATAACCTCTTAATCCTACGTCATGATACAGCCAACATCTGCAACATTGCAACATTTCTCACTTCTTGTTTATAGACTGTTGAAATTCTGCTCCTCCTGTTCCCTTAACAAATGAGGTAGCGAGTATAAGCAAAATAGAGAATGAAAGATGAGAGGGAGCTGTGTTAGTGAGAAAAAAGCCATGACGTAGAGAAATAAAATGTTATTATATGATTGCTTCACAGCGGTTATGTTCTAAACCACAAATGAATACGCCTACACCTTTGCTCAACATTATGGAAAGGTTCTAAATGAATTCAGCCATCCTGTCTGCTGTGTGCATTAAAAAGGCCATGATGTTTCTGTAACTCTCTATGTGTGCTTTTCCCAGAGTTTTTGTCAGACCTGCATGCACTAACAATTCAGGATGGCTTGTGAGGTTTTTATAAAGCTCCGCCCATACACTGCGGAGGACGCTGTTATTGGCTGGAGGTAAACACTCACTGGCCAAAGGTCCACATTCAGAAACATCCCAAATACAGCAAAACAAGCCATGTAACAGTTCACACACATTCACTCATATTAACCAATTGTACAACATTAAATTAAACTCTATACCGCAATAGCGATAGTAATGATGCAGAAGTAGTTAGTTAGTAGTAGACCAGAGATTACAGAGACTTGGTTGACCACCTATGCCTTTTTCCGATGACTTTATGCATTTAAATGAGGCTTAATATTTATCAGTGTTCAGAGTGTGAAGTTGTGCCCGCGCATTTTAGATAACCACCACATATCCAGTTCACACGCACACATTTAGAACTTGTTTTATACATGCTTTGGTAAATGAAACCCTGGGGGAAAAATCTGCCCAAATCTTTTCTTTCCTTCTTCTACTGTTTTTTTTTTTTTTTTGTCCTTTTTAACTGCCCCTGCTCCTTTTGTGTTTAGGCTCCTCTACCAAAAAGAAGAATCCAGAATTGTAATATCATCAGCTGCAGCCGTGGCAGTTTGTGCCGTTAGGAGGGAGAGCAAACCAGCGCGAGGCCTGCCGTCTACACAGCCGGTATAGTGAGAGACTGTAGCAGCTTCGTTCCTCCATCAGTTTCTACGCGGGACGCCTTCACTGTAGTGACACATGTAAAACGGATACTGTTTAATAGAAATGCAACAATGCACTTCATGAATGGATTAATGAAACAAACGACTTCCCTATATACTATTAATTATTTGAATAGTATGAATATGTGGACAATTTTTTAAAAGCATTTACTGTTTTCTTTCGGTTTGTGCATGTGTCGTATACATTGCAATTCTAGGCCTGTGTCCTTCAAACTAACATCCATTGCGCATCTAAGCCTCCCGTGGATCTCCCAGTAGGTACAGTTCCTCACCTCTCCTCTGGCTGTTTTGCTTGTGATTTAGCTACCGAGGCTGCAGTGTGAGCTGTGAGCCGTGGCATCGCTTCAGGCGTCCAATTGGAGCTTCAGTTTACCTCACCAATGTATGTACAACCACCCTCTCTCTCTGTCTCTCTCTCTGTCTCTGTCTCTCTCGGGCTGCAGAGAAACACTTGGCATTTTAGGCACATTCCCAAACTGCTTAATTCCTCTCAGACAGTTTGAAGGTCTAATGCCTCAATCAATAGCCATCGTTTAAATTAATCCCCTGCCCTTTTTTGACTCACTAAAGTTGGCTAGATTAGATAGATTATGAGGGCTATCAAGCTCCACTCCTCAGCTGGCTTTTTTTTTTTTTTTTGTTTTTTTTTTTTTTTTTTAAGCCTTCGATTATCTTTATTGTCTGCAGTGTAAAGTGCAAAGATGTCATTGTTTGACGATCATGTCTTCTCACATTAAATACAAACTGTGCCTGTGGCCTCAATTACAACGACAGTATAAATGAACACTGTTAGCGTGTGGTCAGAGGGGTATAGTTCCAAATTATATTTGCACAACGGCTCCTGAGAAAACAGACATGGAGTTATTGACAACCCCAAATCAGAAAAACCTGGGATGGTATGTTACTGAAACTGTGGTTAATAAATTACGTTTGACCAGCATTACACTGAAAATAATACGATAGAACTGCTTTCTTTTTAAATGTACATTTTCCATACTGTCCCAAATTTCTCTGACGTGGGGTTGTGCCACTGATTTTCATTCAGAGGTTTTCTGTCTTACTTCCATTATGTTCTAATAATACTGTTCGGTGAGCAGTAGTGAAAATAATAACCACAAAAGTATGATCCATATTTGTATTGTATTTGTTCTGTATTTTTTTTTTTTAACTCAATCCATTTTTTTCTGCTCTGCAACTGGCAAATTGCCAGCTGAAAGCACTTATTCATCCACAGGATCAGTGCATTCAGCTCATGACCATGCATCCAGATCATCCGGTACCTGCAGCGATGTGAGCACTCCTCCTCTGCACTAGAGCAGCGGTTCTCACACATTTCACACCACATACTACCTCGGAAAATCTTTGACTCTCCAACATCATGATCAACACTGAAACACAGCGCAGACCTAACCATATTCAGCTACACGTATTTCACACAGAAAGCAAATTTATCCCTAAAAAGAATATTATCTATTGTTGACTGTTTGGAGCTATGGTCACACAATATAAAGGTTTAGCACTAGAATAAGAACGGCACTGCTTGTGTTACGTTCAATTGCAAGCTCGACTCATCCAGTTCATTCCATTTTCTAGGAAAAAGAAATCATCTTTGTGTGTCTATAAGATGGTTTCATGGATTCGTTGCTCAGAACATCGCCACACACCGCGTCCTGGGAAAAACTCCGGTCACATTCCCTTTTGGTTTTGTGCCGTTACTGTGGGGGCTTCGCTGCTGAAGAACCTACTAGCACTTGTGCTCGATCCACTGTCGTCCATTTCAGTTTTCTGCTGAAAATATTCTCCTCCCAATCCGTTCGCCTCTTCCTAATTGTTCCCATTTGGATCCACGATTGCAGTGATTTTGAACCGTTCATCTTTATATCTATGGAAGTGTCTTAGACTTATCTCGTACCAGTGAAGCGTCAATACAGTTAATTACTTTGTAGCCTAGGTTTTAGAAATAAAAAAAATATTAAAGGAAACATAATTTAAATCCCTTTTCACTGATCTCATGGTGAAGGCTTTTTCCTTCATGGGAATATATTGATAGTATTATGTTTTAAAATTATTTTTATTTTGTTTTTGAAATGATTCCTCTGTGTACCACTGTGGGGAGCATGAGTACTACCAGTGGTGTGCATAGTTTAAGAACCATGGTACTAGAGCAACTATTGCGATCATTCAGTACTTCACCCTTACCCAGTCCTGTGATCCTGTTGTTCTCTAGAAAGTAAGAGCCATAGTGCAACAACAAGATGGACATTCCTCACCATCTTACAGCGTCTTCAATAAATACCTGCATTTACTGTATTGATGTACAGTGTTTTCTTTTAGCCATAAAACCCAGAGCCATTCTTTACAGTCCTCTTAAAGGACTGAAAAGAATGCGAAACAGCCAATACCATTCAATACGAAGCTGACACTCAGTAATTAGTGCTCAACACCTAGGAGCTCCAAAACATACAGAGCATTTGTACGTGCACAGTAAAAAACCCGGGTATTCTTGCTATTTTTAATCAAGCCAAACTGCAGGAAGACGCTAGTGTACTGACATCAAGCTAGGCTATAGATGAACAGCCGTTGTCTTACAGTGTTTTCAAGCTTCTTTAATGTTCTCTCCACTCTCTCCGCCATTAGAAAACCTAAACGAGAAAACACAGTCAGCTCCAGTTTCAACATTTTGTGCAGCGATAAAGTTGGAGACACTTTGGCTGACTCCACTGACAAATTGCACAAGATTTGTCAACTGTGCATTAACGTGCTAAGTGCTCCTTCTTTTACCTCCGAGTTAGATCATAATGATCCGTTGAGTAATTATTTCTAAAAGAGGTAAACAACTTTATCTCCTGGAACACTGAGTACCTCCTCACAGCTTAACTTCACAACTAGTATTGGCTCTGGAATCAGTCATTTTAGGACATTTTCACATTTCTTATCTTAAAATCCACTTATTCCTTGTTTTTTTTTTAATTATATCTCTTGGGTAAGCCTTTTTAGAGCAAAGATGTCCCTCTCCTACACATCATCTTAATGATTATTGCCTGAAGGTGCAGATCCATGAGGATTTTTCCATTTGTTGTAGTGGTGCCTATGGGCGTCACAGTCTTTGAAAAGCTGAAGAATGCGTTTGTCTGGTCAAAGTCACCTGCTATTATTCAGCAATTGTGGCTGTTGTAATATTGTTTTAATTAATACAATTTTACTTTGAACTTTTTTTTCTTCTTCCATTATCAGCAACAGCTGTTGGTGGCAAAATGCAGCATGATTTTTTTTTTAATATTACCAGTGCACTGCTTTCATATTTCATATTACTTCACGGCTTTGAAGGATTTTTATTTTTTAGAGTTTTTGGGACTCCTGCTTTGGACGTTGAACAGTCATTTAGCGTTTTGTCTCCACAGCATAGATCTTTTTGACAGTAACACGGAGAACAACAATCATCGTGACAGATCACCTGATAGTTTTCTTATTACATAGTTGTATGATAAAAAAAAAATAATAATGATAAGTACATTGAAATGACCAATATCTCAATAATGGAAGTACAACAGGAAGCATGAAGATAAACATTGTAACCATTTTAGATGGAAAACAGCAATGTGTTGCTCTTCCTCTTCTGCTCTATGTTATTATTCTTCTTCTTATTAATACTATTTATGTGTGAGACACTATGCAGGCTATTTTCTCCAAACCAGTTTATGTAAATGCATGTAATTCACATTTTCCTTTTTTGCTTGAGCAAAGTTTGCGTCAACATCGCTTGACATTTTGTGGAAACATGCATCACACTCTCACCCCTTCAGAGATGAATTCAAACGTTATGTTATCAATGTTCTCAGTTAATCATCATTTTGTTCATCCATCAAGTGTTTAGAACCTGCACATGCATACACTTGCATATTTACTCAGTGTTTGATGTGAAGACATGTAGCGCATTTAAATTGCTATTTCGTATCATTGATTTGAATCGCTCTTGCTCATCAAAGAGCATAAGATGACCTTTCCTTTGCAACAACTTGTTCTGGGACAGAAAAAGGTTTTGAGGATAGTATATGCTTTTACACTAATTCTGTATTTTTGTTCTGGAGATAACTATTAACCCAAGGAGAAGAACCTCACCATTGAAGCCTTTTCTTTCTTTGCCAGCGAAGCATGAAATGCGGTGATTCACTTTGTGTATTTTGTCGTAGACTTGCAGTCTGTTCTTTCTGGTTTCTCTTTTTTTTTGTTAATTTTCTGACCTCCTGCTCTATGACAGGCTGTAATTCTTGAGTGTTTCTCTGTAGTTTATTTCTGCAATTATGTTGTCTCTAGACACTATGGACTCATTTTCAGTCATCTAAATGTATTTTTTTATTTTATAAAGAACATGTTCCAGAAACCTTCCATCCAGCACATTAAACTAGACTACACAAACACTTTTAGGGCATCTGTACTCAAACTGTAATCATACTGGTGCTCGCCATTCAAACAGAATATCTGATGTTCTTCTTCTTCTTTTCTCAGAAAATCTTAATAGAAAAGTAATGGAAATGGAAAATTGTTTACTGGTGATGAGGCCAAATATATGTTATTTTTTTCCTCAGCTTTATTAATCTAATCCTTTGTACATTAACCGGTAACCATATCCGTTATTGCACCGCGTTACATAACGGGAGGAACAGCATGTGTTCTAATATCTTCATTGAGTATTGATTGAATCTAAATGACTCTCTCACTGATTCAGCTCTGGCCTATGCATGAAAATGTGACGGCCTGGACAGCCAAGAGTGTGTATGATACACACAGCAGGGGCAGTACACAAATGTAA
>JAPQRN010000016.1:6576157-6604605 GCA_037367275.1 Coranthus polyacanthus
GAGGTCATTACTGAGCAGCAGATTTGAAAGGACATCAGGTCTTCGCAAATGTTCGAGGAAGAATCTCATTCTATAAGAGAGGGACTGAGAGGGATGGGAAAATAGAGTGCAGGCTGGGTTAGAGGATGAGAGATGTGATGAGATTTTCTATTGCAAAGGCCACTCTCTCGCTCCTCTATACTGCAACTCCTGTTCAGTCTCACCAGCAGTGAATGAGACATGTTCTCTCCTCCCTTCACAAACTTCACTGTCCTTCCTCCATGCCAAGCAGCTGCATCTCTTATCTTTCATTACCGCAAAAAAAACCCCAAAACAAAACCACTTTATCTTCAGTTTACTGGGGCAAAAATTCTTCATTAGCAAGAAACAAACGCGTGCTTTGCTGCGCTCAGAGTTCGTATGTTTTAAAGATACGACACTGGAATGTAATTTCATCCCCTGCGTCAATTAATACGTTTTTGTTAAATTAAGCATATAGCATTAGTTCAGGCAATGCACCAAAGTTGCGCTCCTGCTGCCTGATCGGCATCAGCTGCTTGCAGTATATGCTTGACTGGCTGCACAGCTGTGTTGCCGGTAACATCCAATCACACTCATGCAGGTGTTCAGCTCGGACATTAAAAGCTTACACTCTCACTGCAGTGCTGATGTTGCTCTTGCCTTCGTTTTGTGCCCTTCTCCATCCTAACCTCCTTGTTATGTGGTTATGTTCATGTGTAAAATGTTGTTGTTGTGGGGATTAGCTCTCAGTGGAATCCTCGTCGCTGCTTGGATTCATTGAGAGCTCCCATAAACAGCAGCAACTTTTCTGCCAAATAACCATGTACTCTAAGGATTGGTCATTTTTTTGACATGCTCTCTGACTGAATTTTACTAATTGTTTCCAAGCTATGACCAACCAACAAACCTTTTCATTCATGTTTCTTTTTTCCTTTAAGCGTAGGACGTTGAGATTGATCTCAGTCTGTGATCAGGGTGCTTTTTATTTGGCCAGTAAAGACTCATTGAGATTAAAAATGTCTTTTACAACAGTGTCCTGGCCAAGGACATACATACATACATACATACATATATACATGCAAAAATCATTTAACTTGCATGACAATACAACAGCATTATAAAATATCAAATGTAACAAAGTTGTCAATGTACAAGTAGACGAGGCAAAACATCTACAGGCAGATGTACCTTCCTCCAAGTCATTTAGAATCACTTAAAGAGCATCAAATGAGACCAGCTCCTTATGTTTTTCATTCATTCAACCTTTATTTAAGTCTCAAGAGATCATTGAGGTGCATGCACTCATTCAGTGATGTTGAGTGTACAGCAACAGTAATTGGCTCCAAACAGAAGAAACCCTTTTTCCCCCCAGTTCAGTACAGACCATTGTAAGAGATACTAAGAATAAATCCTAAAATAAAGATTGTAACTGCCTGCACTTTTGAAGATACAATGGAAGCAGATCTAACCTAACAAAGTATTTGAACCTAAATCTAACCAATCTTTGCCATAATCTTATCACAACATTTTTACTTTTGGTATATCTCTGCTGCTTGTATGAACTGCTGCTGCTCATGTCAGACAGTAAAGAGGTCGTATAAGCTGATGTATGTTGGAGGACGTGCTGGTTTTCGTCTTTGTGCAGACATGACAGTAGGAAACCTCGTGCCCTGATGAAGACTACACGTCTGTGCGATGCTGCTTCCACTTACTGCACCCACTTTCTCATATACGCAAAGAAACACTTGCAGCAAATAAGTCTCACTAAAAGAACAGATGTTGTTTTGAGATGTATGCTTTGGTGTGGATTAAAGTAAGACACAACATGTTAATTAGTGAACTTCAGAAGTGTGGGCAGGTTTACTTTTGCAGTGTCCAGTCTGTTTTAAGATAAGCCACATCTTGACTCCAGCTTTGAACTTCATACACAACATTACTGATGATCTTCTCATCTGACTCTTGAAAAAAGCATGTTTAGAATGTGTAACTCTTACTTTAACATAGTATAAAAACAGTTCATGAAAATGTTTAGATTATTCATTCATTTGTTCAAAACATTTATCCTTTGACTGGGAAACATTTTAAAATATCAACATAATGACAAAATGCAGATTTTGTTTTGAAAGGTCAGAAGGTCACCAGAATCAATGTGAGAATCAACTAGAATGTTCTCATCAACAAAAAAAAAAAATCAATACCACCGGTAATTGGTTTAAAAACACTTAAAACAAGTTTCTTTCACCTGACATGTGTTTGGTTTTCCTGTGGCTGTTGTAGTAATCAGCCATCAGCTGAGTCAAAAATAACAGCTACATCTATATATATGCAAAATAGTCACCTAGTATATACAGTATAGCTGACCAGTTAGCAATTAGTGGTCTTGAATGATTGAGGAGGGGTAATAGGTATCTCTTTCCTCAGTGTCAATAGGCTAAATTGTGAGGATTGGTCCCAGTCGCCCAGTTATTCATTGCATTCAGCAATAAAGGACTGTCCACTGACTATTAAGCCTGAGATGCGGGGGATTAACATCAAAGCAGCAGTTGGTCTATATATGAGTGTGTGTACAGTGGATTGGGAATCGATTGGGTGCTCACACATCCATGCTGCCCTGATGGAGCAAACATTTTTTTCACACACGTGGGTGATATCTATCATGAAACATATCTGAGTTCTACTTGTTAGCTTGTCAGCGTGTTTAAAGAGAGTTAGCGCCAGGGCATGGACGCGAAATACACAATAAGATGAATGCAGCAACACTTGTAAAAGTCTGTTCCCTCGGGTGTTTAGGTTTTAACCGATGTCACAGCTGTTAGTAGGATTAAGCATTGAAAAACCTGAGTGAAAAGACAGAACATTTGGAAGAAACCTTGAGATATCGCAACAAAGTTTGTATGCTTGGAAGAGGTGGAAAAGTTGGCGAATCATTAAAAGGTAAATGCAATATAAGGATAACGGAAACAGATTCCGCAAATAATTGCATTTGTCTGCACGTGTGGACCAATAAGGAGACGGCAACATTCACTGAATTGATCTAATGGCCAAAGGTTTAAAATATGATGATGATGAAGAAGAGCAACTGTTAATAGTCACGTAACCTTAGTGGATGGGAACGTGCATAAACCTGCATTTTCTTTAAAAAATGTGATACATTTGGAAACTCACCCAGTGATAAAGGAAAATGTTTATTTGATGACTTTCTGGGAGTCATGTGACAATAGAGATATCAGTCACATAGGTCATTACATTATCAGAGGGTTACAGGTCTCCCTTTCAGGTTTTCCTGAAAAACTTCACAGCTGCTGCTGCACTAAACGCCTCCGTGTTTTAATATGGAATGATCCATGTACTCGTTAATATTGAGCAGGTTCTAGGATGCAGTTAGCCTAACTTAGCTTAAAGTCAGGGAGATAAAATACTGTATACATGCATCTTGTTTATGCCTAGCACCAAATGCAGTGACTTTTTTTATTCTGTACAATTTTTGTTTAATTATTTACTTTTGGGGGAAAAGAAGCCTTGCACAGCGATCATGGCTAAATTGGATCCTGCAAATAAAAATCTTTTTTTCTGCGTAGACACAGTAGACCTAGTTTAGTATGCTCCTGTGTAACATACACATGTTTGATGTTTCCATTTTATCCTGCTGCATGGCAAATATTCCCAGTTTGAACACCTTCCAAAGACGTAAGTGAACCCTCCACATTCGACATTGACCAGCTGTGTTTTGAACAGTGTAACTTGTGAGTCACATCTGGCTCATGAGCAAAGAGAGCTCATACAGTACTTAAAACAAAAAAAAAAAAAAACCCTCATATGGATGGACGGTTCAATCGGACAGGGCTGGCTGATTTTGTTTAGTTGGCTTAATAGTCTCCGTGTGTCATCATGCAAAAACTGCAATATCGGCGATAATGATGAAAGAGAGCTGAGGCTGCTGGTCCGGTGCCAGGGCTGTGAGTAATGTAGCCCACTAGCCCAATATGTTGGTGATAATAGGACACACTGTGCGAGCCAGAAAGGCTGCATCCTATAACTAACCTTTTGTCCATACCGGGACTCACATCACTGCACACACACACAATAGGCTGAAGCTTACAGTGCAGACTGATTAGAGGAGTGAGCTGAACTCTACAGAGCTGTGTCAAGGTCGAAGGAAGTGGAAGCAAAGTGAGCCAGACCACCAACTTTTAACAGCTGTTGGGGAAAAAACAGGATTTGCTCAGTCCAGTATTTCTCCTCTGCTGGACCACAGGATGCTGTCCAACTGTAATCAACTGCTTGACTTTGAAGAGATTTGATTAATTCATTTAGAATAGATTTATTTCTTGTTTGCTGCCATGTTTAACTATGGACAAATAACCAGTCAGCTCACTGATTATAAATAAAAGTCTGGACAGTATTTATTAACTGAAGGTCAGATTTACTAAAACAGAGGCGTTGCACAAACACGCACATAGGTTGTTACTGAGCTTGCAGACACATTCTGCGTATTCAGTGCCTGTTTTGCGAAGACTGGACCTCATAACAAAGTCAGATCCTGACCTGACCCTGGTATAGACCTAGAGTTGCAAGATGATAAATGAGAACTCATCGTAGCAAGTTCAGTGATAAGATTTTAATGACATTATCAAGCCTGCTCACAATATCACACATTAGATTATGTGATAATACAACAGCTAATATTGGAATGAACTCAGTCATAATACAAATTCATAATGTGTTGAATGTTAGGTATTTAATTTTATATGCCACACATTAATTAATTGTTAAAGGTACAGTGTGTAAAATGTAACATCTAGTGTGACATCTAGTGGTGAAACTGAGGATTGCACTGTTTCCTATGTTGGCCACAAAAACATGCAAATACGTCGTTAAAGCCAGTGTTTGTTTTGTCTGTTTTGGGTTTTTTAGTTAAGGGAATATTAATTCTGATCCACACTCAAACATGGTAGGTAACGATAATGAACGCTGGATGCCATACGCTATAAAACTGAAAAAGTTTGAGTTCTGAGCTACCGTAGAAACGGTGCAACATGGTGGACTCCGTGAACTCCTTCTTCCTCTGTAGATATAAACTGCTTGTTCCAAGGTAACGACTGTACGATTATACACTAATGGAAACATATTTCTGATTATTATATTCCATTTCTGCAATTAGATACCCCTAAATCCCTCTCAATTTTACACACCCAATCTTTATCTGTTATATTTAATATGCAACACTGTTGTATGTTATTGGCATTTATGGTATCAGTGGTAACAGTTTTAATGCTGATGACTGGTGGTGAGGGAGAGTTTCAAGTTCAAGTGTCTTCTTGAGGAACCACACTTTGCACCCATGATGCTTACGTTAATTTAAAGCATTAGCTCTCAAACTTTTTACACCACAAAAAAACCTCTCCAAGAGCCACCATTATGACCGATGTTAAAATACAGTCACATGGGCCTACCCTATGCACAGTTGGCACAAGAAGCAAACTTTAAATTGAATCTTAATAACAATTTTTTATTTATTGTTGACTGTTGCCACGATGTACAAGGTAACGACACCAGAACTGGCACTATGTGTTTGGTTGTAAGCTGTTGCTTGAGATGAGTTTCATGGATTCATCTGCAGCCTCCTCAGTCCTGCTTCTGCTGAACCCAAATTTGACGTAGCACAAGTCATATTTCTTTACTGTTTGTGCGCTGTTTGCTGTCCCAGCAGGCGCTATGGAGACTACACCAGCGCTAGTGAAGTCGCCACAGGCACGTGGCTCGGTTCACCGTCAAAACATTCTCCTCCTGATGCTCACTTCACCTCCTGAACGGATCCCATTTGGAGCCACGATTGCAGTGTTTTTGAACCACTGTTTAAGCTACCTCAGCTTATTGTCTTGCAGTCACAGTTTAACTTGCAAATATTTATACTTGTAACAGTAATTAGGTTAATAATAGGCTGATATTGAAATATATTACAGTAAAGGCAAAACATAGATTGAGATATAGAACCCTAATTAAGTCCAAGGGATGAAAATAACACTATGTTATTGTTATAGCTGATTAAAGATAATCAAGATTCCTACATTGACTCTAATGTAATAACGGCCCTGTGTCATGATGTGGGGACGATAAGACCACCAAATGACCCTCCGCTATGCAATCCATTCATCATTTTAAGCATAAATTTTTCCTTTATGTCTCTGTTCCAACACTTAATCAATGCAAGAAGATACAGGGACAGGCGGGGACAACATTTTACCACTGATTTCCCTGTGCACGCATTTTCAGCTCACTAGCAAAGCAGTGGAGAGAGGCAGTCTATCTCAGGTGAAGTGTCATTAAGGTTGGTACCCATTTTTCATAATCCAGTGGAGCTCCAGAGATCAATACTTGTGTGTGTGGAGGCGTGTGGAGTAGATTTGTACGTGTGTGTGTGTGTGTGTGTGTGAAGAGAGGCTGTTAGTGGCTCTCTAATGCAATTTAATGCAAGCTGACCACAGTAATGACCAGAAGAAATGGAAGCCAAACGTTCCTGAGAATCAGAGGGCTATTTTATCCATCCACTATGAATTAAAGAGGAAAAGACAGCTGATTTAGTCCACCATCACTGCATTTGATTTAAAAGCATTTACAACATTTTACAGCCTGAATCCCTTCCTCTGAGAAAGTGCATCAGTTTGCGTAATGTACTTTATGTGCATTTATTTATCACGTAGTTATTTTTTCATTCTGGAAACGTTAGCTGATAATATTTATAATATGGCCAAAAGGGCCACACCAAGCTGCATTACATTAACGGATTGATGGAAGGCTTACATGTATTTTCGAAGACTTACATAACAAGGACCTTTTTGCAGTATCAACAGTCTGTGTGAGTTCCACAGAAAGACCTGCAGGTGGAACACTGGGTGCTAAAAAAGGTTAAGAGGAAATAGTTATAAACCCAAAACCAGACCTTTTGAAATAATGACCATTAATTTATAATTGAAAGTTCAACTTCCCAGGCATCTTCTCCAGTTTCTGCAGGTTGTGACTGAGCTTTATTAAACCTTTTACAGCACTGGCAGCACTTGGTTAGAGATAGAGAAAGACACTGGGGATTAGTCTCAAACAGAAAAAAGGCGTGAGAAATGACTCAATATATTTATTAATATTTAAAACAAAACACAGACCTTTTTCTAACCCGAACTGAAGTGATTTAGTCGTCTAAATGTAACCACTTAGGGACTCTAATGGTCTCCGATGCTTCTTGTTTAATGGTGCTTATATTTGTGTCTTATAGTGTTTTGTTTATCATGTTGGGTTTTATCTTATTTCTTGTGACTTGTACTCTCTTTATATGTTGTTGAGCTCTATGTATTTTCTGTATATTTTAGCCAGTTAGCTCAGGCTGTGGTGTGCATCGCTTCATGTCACATGTCCCAAACCAAATAAGCATTAAATAAATGTGAAATCCTACACTTTGCACACCTGTTTCTAAACCCCAACCCTCCCTCCTGCTCTGGATATTTTAATATAGCACTTCATTCATTCAAAAATTCCGTTGCCTCTGTACATAACTTGGCACTGACTACGTTAATCGAGAGAATTTAATTGGAGATGACTTTAAACCTAATTTCTGAGAGACAAAAACGAAAGATTCAGCAGCCATGCTAGTTGCTCCGTGAGATAACTGTGACACTGTTATCATGCTTGTCTTACATTTTCCAACTCATTTTAATGTTTAATATGTTAACACTGCCACTAATGAAGACTTAGGTCAATGCAAAGGTTATGGGTGTTTGTATTTGAAAAGGAAGGTTTTGACCTGAGATAATAAATGAAGATCAGGGATCACTGTAACATTAATCCTCTGGTGACTGTGAATGCTTGTACAAATGAATCCATCTGATACTGTTGGGATATTTCAGTCTGGACTGAAGTGGTGGACGGACTGACCTTGAACTACACCACTAGTGTGGCTAAAAATAAAATGTTACTGAGCACTGGGAGTCTGAGGGTGATGACATAAATTTCCACACATGTCAGGTTCTCCTGGGGAAATTCCTCGCTACCAAGTGTGACCTCATGTACAGTAGAGGAGGACGCATCTCCCAGGCCCCAGTCGTGACTTGAGAAGAAAAAAAAAAAAACATGGACACTAGATTCTCACTCTTCTAGTGTTTTTTTCATACCTAATAACAATGTACTACAATACACTAGGCCTAGGGCTCTTTTTTAACTAGTTAACTTTACAGTGAGTCACACAGGCTCATTTAAGCTTGGCCCGTCTTCCAGAGAGCTGACAGCAGGCTGTCAATTTAACACCAGCCAACTGTCAGATAGTGTGAAATTTTATCTCAGGTTTTACACTGATGTTCTAAACCTCCCACTTTGACCACTGCTTCCAAGGTTTGATCTTGCACTGTCTGTCAAACGTCAAGCACTGATAAAACAGTAAGTGAATTTTAAACGTAAGGCCTAGTCATAGTTTTCAGGGACATGACTGCGCAAAGCCCTGGAGGGCAAAAACACTGATCACACCTGACATTAAAACAAAGGTATGCGTTGATGTGTGAAGTTTTGGTCTCAACGATCCATATACAGCACTCACTGCAGTGTTTCAGTCACTACAAACCAATGTTTACATATAGTAGGTTATATCCATGGAGAATCCCTCCTTTAACGCTGCTCCAGGGTGAAACTGCACAAGGTACAGACAGTTTTATGTATTTTATATCTGGATGAGTTCATAATGCTGCTGCTACTGGAGGTGAACAACAAGAAATTAACGTTAGCTTGCTAGCTATTGATCTCACCGTAATGATATATTGTTTACAGTAGTAGTGACCACAGAAGTACTCAGGTTAGGTCAATACATTTATCTATTGACATAAATCTATTGAAACATTTTTTCCAATATCACTGAAACAACTTCTACAGTTTAAATGAGTCTCCATTGACAGTCTGCTGCTGTAGACGAGGGACTGGTGCAATATGTATGCACTTGTATGGCAGGTTTAGGAGAAGTATAAATATTACATATTTAAAAGAAAGCTAAGACACATAAATATTTCTGTGTCTGAGCTGTCTTTGTCAGTTGGGATTCTGTAGAAACACCACCCAGGCCCATCTCCTGGCCAGTCAATGCATCCGAGAGACCAACTGCTAAATGAACCTGGTAAAATAACTGACTAATAACTGACTAATAACTAACCCCAAGCAGGGGGTAAAAACATATTCTTTCTATGTGTACTGACAATAAACAAATACCTTTGTAATACACTTTCAGAGATGGAGAGAAAAACTGACAGCCAAATTCCTCTTTCGCCAACTCAAGTACTGGACAACACAACACAACTGTGCATTTTTGAAGACCTATAGTGCAGATATTTCCGTGCTTCCTTCAATATGTATCCACGGGAACCATCACATTATTAAAGTTGTTGTAGTCAGTTTATGTCAGACTTAATAATTTAAGAAACCCCCCACAGAGCCACAACTTTGAATGAATAAACAACGTATATATTAAAAACTGGGCAACTTACACCATGTTGTTTGGCTTTCAAGCCACCCCGACTTCACCGTTTTCCTTCACGCTCACTTCTCTCTTGTTTTCAGCTGTATTAGTTGTATTATTTAGTTTTAAAAAATACTGTATTGTTGGACAAACCAACTGTACATTATCTTGTGCGGCATGAAACACCAAAACAAATGTCACAACCAATACTTAAAGGAGAGTACTGAATTCACAATTTACCATCAGGTGGACACAAACTGCAAACAAAACTAAAGCTGCCCCTTTTCATTTACATTATGTATACAGACATCTCTTTGCTAAATTGGCCATATCAACCTAAAAGATGATGAGTTAGTGTTGTGTGAGCAGCAGTTTCCCGATGCCAACATATTGGAAGTAGAAGATAATTGTAAAATTAAGGTGAGGCAACTCAACTTGGAAAAGACTGATTGTGGTTTTGAAAAACTTTGAGTCTGCAATGGGCAGAAAACTCCTGCATGGAATTCAAATTATACCATCATTTTCTGCTTCCTTTCTGCAATGGCGTTGAATGTTGACAGTGGATATAAAGTGTGGAATCACGAAAGCAGAACGTTCCTGCAGGTGATTAGATGCATTAAACCTACACAACGCTGAAAGCTGAACTTTAGATATCGTATGGCATGCTAATATTGTTATTGGTCAGACAGAAACATTTTCCTGTAAAAGGATTATTCCACCTTACTACATCCTGGATTTTATTTTTTTACGACTGCCCTGCTGAAAATGCACATTGATCGCACTAGCAACCGCGGTATTACGACTAGATGTTTAGTGACATCTAGCTGTAGTACCCAGCCATTAGGGAGGAAGCCAGGTGACGGAAAGAAACAAAGTCCAGAGCAGTTATACAGTGATGACATTCCACCACTTGGCAGCACGGCGCCACTATTATGCAGACGTTTTATGGTAGAAGAAACAAACAGATTGCCTAATAATCCCTCATTTTACAGGAAAAGTGCATCCCCATAACTCTAATTAAAAGAGAGTAGGGCCCTGACTGTGTTCCCAGATCTATAAACATCATGAGTGCACTGGTAGGTACTGATACAAAGTTTTAACAAAATGACAAAAATTAGAGCCAAGTTGCAATAAACCAAAATTATCCTTGAAGATGTGGCTCACTGACAATCCAAAAGTATGGTTATGATGGGAATCGCTAGCATTTTTACAGCCTTCTACACTCTCTTTTATTCCTACACTCTCTGTGTGCATCTACTAAGACATATTAGACAGATCTGATGTCTGCTTCGCTGGCAAGAAATATGGATCTGTGGCCATCAGTAAGATTAAATACTGTCCAACACAGTTTATACAGAATAAAGAAGAGGTCTGAGTAATAGGATCCTTTTGTCCCCAAGGCACTTTAACCAAAGGAAGCAGAGCATCCTGTCTCAGAACTGATGCATCATTTATACCGTTACTGTAATTTTAAAGATACATTTTCATCTCTAATTAGAGAGGGTTGAAAGGAAGAGAGTTATCTTTTTACATGTGAAAATGTGGAGCCAAGCACTTTAAATGCTCTGAAATTATTCTGAGAATGCAAATCAAATCAGACCTTAAACACATTTTTTTTTATCATATTTCAGAAGACTGTAGGAGCTGTACTATTCAATATAGAGCAACTATAATGAAAAGGTTGGTAGTCCACGCAGACACTGAGTTGAATTAGAGTCCACAAGCACAGCTTTTTACATTTTCATCCAATCAGCGTACTAACACATGATAGTACAAAAATTGTTTATAACATGCCATAATGAAAAATATTAGTACCACCCTTTGAAAATAATTTACAAAATCAAATAAATGGTTTGTACATTATTTGAACACCATTTATAAGAGCTGCTTTGGATTCTCAGGTCTTTTCTACCCTTTCTATCCCACTTTCTGGAAAAGAGAAGCTGGAGATTCAAATTCCAAAATTAATTCATGTAAAAATGGATTACAATTTCAGCTGCAGATTATATTAATGATTCATGAATTAATGAATGAATGTATATTGTACAGACTGTGAAGCCCTTTGAGGTGAATCCTTGATTTGTGATATTGGGCTATTTAAATAAAATGAAATTGAATTGAATTCATTAATGTTCACAAGTACGGGACCAGTGATAACACTGATACGCACTTGTAAATGTTTGGAGGTTATTAATAATATACGGTGGTCTAGAATAGAGGGATTATTTACAACCAGGGAACCCTCTTTGTAATGGTTAAAAAAATGATTCGGCGATTTTATTTATTATTATTTATTATTTATTTATTTGTTAACCTTTAATAAAACCAGTTACGTCCTATACAGCCTTTAAGAAGGATTCCGTATGACAAAATGGTACTGATATATTTTGTATTACAACAGAATTTACTATATTATCCTCATAGTTTATGTCACTGCTATGAATTATGGATGTCCACACATGGAGTTGACGAACTGACAAATACATATAATAAGAATAATAATAATTATTATTTAAAAAAATACATAACATTTACATTTAAATTTGGAAAACACTAGGACAATATTTGCAGATAATACTTGTATTGTACTGTATTTTTTGGTCACTTTTTGTTTTCCATATTTTACAGTACTGTCACCTCCCTCTCACCACCCATATGGCCAGCATCACCGTAACTATGCAAACAGGTAAAAAAGTAGTTACAAAAGTCATCCCATAGTACTTTTATAAACATCCAAAAGTTCAGCCTTTTCTCTCTGACCTGGATGTAGATGTCTTGATAACGCAACTGTACGCAGGTTTACTTCACACCTCCATACATAAGATCCTATGATTCCCGCTTGAGCTTCTTTTAGAAAAACTTACTGACTACTTTTAATGCACCGAGAGTGATGGTCCTTGAGTTCAGCCTCATTTAAATAGACAGGTATCCTGTGGCAGCACCTAAGCTTTTAAATTACTTATTAAAAAAAAAAAAAAATCCTTATCATTGTCATTATTATCTCTTGTCAGTGCAAGCTCATTGTTCAATTTCCACATGCCAAATGCGTTTTATTATTATTGATCCATTTATATTTATTTAAGTACTATTCTTTATGTTTGTTCTTTGGCCATTTTATTTGTACTAATGTGGTTTTATTTGAATCAAACCTGATGTAACTTTGACCGCGTAAATCACTCTTCACTGTTTCTTTAAAAGTGCTGTATCCGTAACATTAACTTTTTTTTGTGACTTCTTTTTGTGTTGGACTCAAACCCAGGCCGCTGCCGTAAGGATTACAGCCTTGATAAGTGGTCCGTGTTTTACCAGGTGAGTCTCTACAGACCTTTTAATTATACCATTAATCCTCGGAGAGCCCATCCCTCCCTGAACCGGTCTTGCTTTAGTTACACCTGACTCATAAGTAAAACACATTACAGGTCAGCGATCATTCTGGGACAGATCATGAGCAGTAAGTTCACTTTTGGAGATATGTTTTTAATTAAATGTGTAATGAGGTAAATAAATAATCAAGAGCAATAGGTTTCCTCAACAACAATTAAATTGAATGTATATACAGTACACCTTTGTGCAAAAACATGGATTCAAAAGACATTGTAAGCTGATAACTTCAAGGCACATATATATACTGTTTTACCATAACATTATTTTTGCTGAACAAAAGTGAAATAGTTGGTTCTTAATGGATTAAATGTACAGTAGATAGCAGATGTGCTTTTTTTTGCTGCTCACTCTGTGACACCCACCATCAAACAGCTATAATAAATAAACCCTCAGCTGTGATTATGTTTTAATCTTGAAAAGCAGGTGAAAGCGCTGTGGCCTCTCACTTCTTGTGAATGTTTAATAAGTGTGACCTTTAAATTTCCTTTTGAAGCAGAGAGAGATTCATTTGCATAAAAAAATATGTCCCCTTCCTTGAGCACGTATCTAATAATTTGCATTTTTATTGAATGTAGTCACAATTAAACAAATGTGCCATATTACTGTGATGACTTGATTAAAAACAGTCACAGGGAAACTGTTTGACTTTCAATTCCCAGAAAAAATATGCCCTCTAGTGGTGAGTGTGGCTGATTTGTGCCTGTCTCCTTTCTTCCTTTCTCATACAATTTTTTTACAAGCTGGTTGCATTACTGTTAAAATGCACTACAGACCCAGTGTGGATTCTGTATCTGTCATGGTCACAGCATGTAATGACTCCAAAATCATTCACTATTATTGAACATCAAATCAAAAATAAACCCAGCCTGAATATGTAGAAATAAATGAATCCTGATTGTACATGTTTGTTTTGCACAGAACTCAAACAGCACACCTCCAGAAACCAATAACTTATAAATCCAATGTTGTTATATAAAAAGATACTGTCCAGCCAGTTGTATAAATTACATTTCTTGAAGACACAGGAGTTTCAAATGATATTAACACTGTACAGTGTCCTGTAAATTTGGGAGTAGTTGTTAATAAAAATGCTCCTGATGCTCTCTAAAACCATCATGTGCGAGAATAGTCTGCATCCTGAACATTGTTCTTGCAGTAGACTGTGCTGTTGTTCCCCAGGGGGCAGTCTCGGAAACCGATGCCCCCATTAGGGGTGTAAATAGGCTGAATGCGGAAATCTCCCTTGAGGAGCTGCTCGTTGTTGAGTGAGACTATCTGGAAGCTGGTCTCAGTCATTTCCAGGATGGAATTATCCTTTTTGGTGCCTGCCTCGCAATAGTCATCTTTTCTCCGACCCCGGTTATATTTCCACTTGGTGGATGACTTGGAGCGGCCCTTTTTGTGCATGTGCCAGCAGAAGACACTGAGGAGTACAACCAGTACCAAGATCACAGCTCCGCCGATCAGCCCAGCCAGCAAAAAAGGAGAGCTGGGTTCTTGTTGTGTCGCCTGCTCAGGTCCGGATGGTCTTTTGCTGTTGTTGTTGTTGTTGTCAGGGCTGAAAGAGGCTGGTGTGGTCATGGCCTCTGTGCACACAGTGTCATCTTTGGGCCGGTAATTATTGAACGCATCCAAAGGAATGACACAGATCCTGTAAGTGGTCTTTGGCTCAAGGTTAGCCAGTCGGATCCCCCGGTGATCCCCACCCACTATCCTTTCCCTGACGGTGGCCCCTGTCAGACTGGGCCCCATTCTGGCCCAGGTTACCTTATAGGCAGTGACTGGAAAGGCGGCCACCCAGCGGACATGAATAGCTGATCCATTTAGTGTGGTAAATGTGACATGCAGAGTCTCCTTGCGTGGGTCCAGAGGTTGCTTAGTCCTCAGTCCCCCCTCTCTGGTTGTATATATAGGGTAGAGGGTGGGAAATGTGGGGAAGGGTTGCCTAGAGGAGGCGGGGGCATACTGAGTAACCATGGGGGAGTGTGTAGATGAGGACAGGGATGGGATAAGCGCAGTGCCAGCTGGCGAGGTGGGCAGGGGCGCTGTAGGTGTGCTCTGTGAGCACTGGACCAGCTCAGCACTCAGCTCCCTGATCACCATGCCTCGGAACATTTCAGGTTTATGGCACATGAAGCCACGCACGTTAAGCGAGCCTGGCAGAGATTTAAGCCATGACACCACCCATTTGATGCTGCAGTCGCACAGCCAAAGGTTGTTCCGAACAGTCAGCTGTCTGAGACTGACGAGGTCATCAAAGACCCCCTGTGTCAGTGACTGCAGCTGGTTGTTAGAAATATCCAGCCTCTCAAGCTTGTGCAACCCTGTGAATGCCCTGACAGGGATTCGGTTTATCTGATTTTCCTGAAAGTTTAACTTAACAAGAACCTCACCTGGTAGGAACGGGGGTGGATATGTGAGTGAGTTGCGGGCCAGGGACAGCTCCCTAAGGGTGACCAGGTCCTGAAAGGTCCCTGGTGCGATTCCTTCATCTGTCAACAGGTTACCATCCAACAGAAGGCGCTCCAGGCGGGTGACATTCCTAAATGCTTCCTCCGCGATAACTGCAATCCGGTTTTCATCCAATCGCAGCTCTTTTAGATCGTCTGGAAGACCGATAGGCACGCTGCTCAGGTGGTTTTTGGTGAGGAAGAGCATCTTTAAGCTCACTGCCTCACGAAAGGCCCCTTCCTCCACCCCTACAGTGGAAATGGAGTTATCATCCAAATGCAGCTCTTCCAGCCAAAGAAGCTGAGCCAGAGCCGCTCTGGAGATGGTCTGAATGTTGTTCTCTTGCAAATGGAGAACCCTCACATTTTTGGGCAGGTTGATGGGGAACTCATCCAGCTGGTTGCCATAGAGATACACAGTTTCTACAGAAGCCACGTGGTGGAGCTCCAAGGGAAAACCAGCGTTATTGATTTGGTTGTTGTGGAGGTAGAGGGTCTTATAACCCTCACCGATTCCCAGAGGCACTGAGGTCAGGCTCCGCTCGTTGCAGTAAACAAAGGTGCGATCACAGCGGCACTCCTCGGGACAGTTGGAGGCCCGGGAGAACTGGAGGTGAAGACCTAATAATATAGGAATCCACGGTCTTATGAATGAGACCCAGTCCTTATTCCATAAACGCCACTGTATCTCCATTTCAAACAGATTGGAAAAAAGACAAAATGCAAATCAGAGAAAAAATAATAAGAAATAATGACCGGAAAAATCCAACAGAACAGTCATCAGATTTGGGCTGTTGGTTTAATACCACCACCGTGTACAGCCTGGTTCTGAAGAGGATCTTGAGTAATCCCTTGGTAATTAGTTGTCCTAAGCTTTCCAACACAAGAGCAATGGTCTCATTAAGCAATATGATTCCTTCACCAGCCACTGTCCCTGATTTAGCTGGGAAACATTAGTGAAGTCCATCACATTTTCACCCTCTCTACTCTTTTACCACCGGGTAGAGCTCTCTTCACAGTGTTCAACACTGACAGAGCCATGTACGACACACTGGAGGGTTATCATTGGATGGCGTCTTCCTTTTTCTCTTTCACGTTACACACTGCTGGTTCCAGAACAATAAAGCTTCATTTTGACTTGACATTTGGATCCAGAAACCTGTTGAAAATAAGAACAATGGGGAAATCAGTCTTTTTCAGACAAAAGACCAAAGGATTTTTGTTTCCTCCTTTCTATCCCACAAATGCAAAGAGAGACATTGTAAATTAGGAGAGCGGAGCAGTGTGCATACAAATGACTTACAGATTTGTTACATATTCCTCAGACGCACCACTAGGAGGGAAGGATATTTTAAAAGATACTCAAAGCAAAGGTGAGCTTAAACGGTGAGAAACGTGTTTTATAATTCTATGTGCACATTCTCTAATCTCAAATGAAAACATGCTCTAAGCGGATTCAAACTCTTTTTGTTCTCTCCCCAGTTGATAACCACGAACGTGCACAAACTCACAAAAAGTAGGTTTTAAATGGCTGGATTCAAAGTATTAAAACAAGGCAGCCCAAAGCATTTTGCAAGCGATGAGGTGTGAAGTGGGCTAGTGAAGGAGATCACCAGCCCGCCGATGCGGACAATAAATCTGTTACAAAGTCCACCTCTGATAGATAATGCCCTGCCCCGCGGCAGTCAGAAAAAAATAAAATAAAATCATCCTCAGGGGGGGAATTATCAAGAGTCAAATGATGGGGCAGATATCACCACACAACCTGCTCCTAGCCAAATATTTGCTCTTTAATTACTGCTAAATTACACTCATTTTATGCATTCCTCTTGCTGTGCAGGAGGAGAAGAGGAGGGCTGGATGGTGATGAACGCAGCCTGTCAGCAGAGATAAGATGAGACAAATTCCTTGCACACGGGCAAAACTAAGATCGATGTGGGGCTCTCACAAAGAAGAAAGGTGCAACTGTGCACCCAAGGTCACAAGATTTAAATAAAGTGGAGTAATTTCCTAGGCCATGGTGATGGTATTAGTTGGTCCACAAACAAAAGCCTTGCTAACAAAAGCCTGTATAGCTCTCTAAACCGCTGCACGTATAAGTTCACAGCTCAAAACTGTACTAGCAAAGGCAGTGATGATATTATGATGTATTATTAGGGGTTGTTAGCTGTGTGGTAGTGATGATTAATAAAATGGCACCAAGGAGAGGCGGTAGCAGCCAATTGACAGATTGCATTGACTTGTGGCCAAGGCGGTTCAATAGTTATGTAATGTTCCTTGGGGGGGCAAACAAGGCATCAAACTGAGTCCAATTATGGTGACCCGACCTCACCGCGGTTAGTATCAGCGGGGTCTTTGGCATCAATCCTGTGCCATATTCTTGATGGGCTCTTGGAGAAAAAAAAAATAAAATAATAAAAATAAAAATAAAATAAAGTAGTCTGCGTAAATGACAGCCTTTGTTTTTGAGCAGCGCTGTCCCAGTTAGGAGAATAAACTAAGGTTTGCAGTTCACTTTTTGAGCCTTGAGAGAGAGCGTTTCCTCCCTTAGTCCAGTTTTGTGTTTTTTGAAAATGTGTGGCCTAATGGAATTAAATGTATGCTCTTAAGAGACGCGTTAAATAACCGCATTATATCAATGGGATAAACGCGATTTCCGTTTATTCCGGCCGCAACTGTTTAATCTGACAATTATTGTTAAAGGAATAAGTTGTTAAAAAAAAAATAAAGAATTCAATGTCAATTTTACAAGACAAAACGACAAAAATATCAAATAATAGTCGGTTAATTTGGGGTCTTTCTTACCTTCATGAAAGCTAAAAGTCTTTCTCCTGTACATCCAGCCGGTCTGCTCTCTCGTCTTTACGCAGACTGCTGCGCTCAGACCGGGCACAAAGTCCGCATCCTGCCCGCTGCGCCCGCTCCCCGCTCCCGTTGCGCAATACGACTGGTTTTACTTGGTTCACCGGTGGATAACTGGAGCATTATGTTGAATATGCAAGGTCCTGACAAAAGCAGCCAGGAATGCGATGGAGTTCATGTCATCAGCGGTCCGCTCCGCATCTTCTCCCCCCTCTCCCTGAACACACAACCCGAAGAGTCCGACACTCCTGGCTGGCCGCGCTGCCGCTGCTGCCGCCGCTGCTGCTGCTGCTCCGGAGCTGCCCGGTGAAGTTCCTCCGCTGCTTTCAGAGGAGAAGGGGACATGAATGAGAAGGGAGAGGAGAGTTAATGGCTCCCAGCCTGACCCCCGCCGCTCCTCCGAGAGTAACCCCGCATATGAAGTCCATAGTCTGTGTAAACTGTTCCATAGACTGCCCGGTCTCTCCTGGAGCCCCGAGACTCTCTATCTCTGTTAGCACAATCTCTCTCTCTCTCTCCCCCTAACTCTTGTACTGTTACACCTCCTCCTCCTCTCTCTCTCTCTCTCTCTCTCTCTCTCCAATCCTCATAGCCCTCCTTTATCCCCCACTCACTCTCTCTCTCACTCACAAGAGGAAAATAAAAACGACTAAACCCCTGCGTTAGCAAACCTTAAAATTGGATATAACCAAGATTCATATAAGTAGCCCGTAAGTGTGGGAATTAAAGCACATTACTAACACCAGAAACCTGAAAGTATAGGGTTTAAATTCTTCAAAGTCTCATGCCCTCCAATTTCCATATCAACTAGACAAAACATACAACAAAAACAGAAAACCTTGATGCATGACAGATGGAAATCACGTCCAGACCAATCAAGTCCACATATAAGCTGTGAGACACTCCTTTTTCTTTTTTTTTTAAAACAATGCACAGTTCCTAAAGCTACACAAACCAGTTATGGCGTAATAATTTGCAGGCAAAATCATCTGAAATATTAAGGGAATTCCAGTTTCTTAGTGCCACATTTACAGTTTCAATTACATTTGCAGTAAAGTCCAATAAAGC
Organism: Coranthus polyacanthus; assembly: GCA_037367275.1. NCBI lineage: Eukaryota > Metazoa > Chordata > Actinopteri > Kurtiformes > Apogonidae > Coranthus > Coranthus polyacanthus. The sequence continues at coordinate 6,595,406 of JAPQRN010000016.1, forward strand.
AACTGGCACACAGATAATCTCTGGGGCCTCTTAAAAAAATTTAAAAAAAGAAGAAGAAAAATACATTTAACCCATTCACACCAATCAAAGTTTTATGGAGTCTAGAATGATAAAAGCCAATAAGGTGTGAAATATGCAGTGATGGTTTCAAACCACAGGGGCCAGACTCACGGCATACAGTCATGTAAGTATATATTTACTATACCTATGTAATATACATTTTATGCCTTTTTTGCATAGTGATAGTAGCAGGCAGAGCAGAAAAAGACATGCAACAACATTTACTATAAATATGCAGCAGCACTGAGGTGTGATAAAAGAAACAGCATAGTCATCTTTATAATTAGTAACCTTATAGAGTTTACACATCATCCAAATAATCGTTATCTAGACACAAGTTAATTATCTGTCGATTTATACAATTTTATTTAAAGTATCTGCACCACGTATCACAGTACTAAAGGATACTACTGTCTATTAAAGGCCAGAACACGCAAAATATTCACAAATTGAATAGCTCACGTTCATATTAAAAAGTACAAGCTGTTCGACTTACTATAGGGTCAAAGCAAGCAGTAAACATGAAGCACTTGGTTTTGACTGTTTTAAAAGAAATTGTATTAATTAGTAAAAGTAATACAGGGGATTGTTAATCTGATATTGGTTTGATATATGTTTAATTATTAAATTAAGCACATTTAAAGTTGTTGCATTAAAATGTATCCCTCTCTGTCTTGCATCACTGTATTCTGCTCTCATTTGTAGTTTCCAGTGCTGCTCTGTGTGTCATCCCTACAGCAGATGAAGAGAGATGTCACCAACTTGTCCAAACAATTTTTGGTTCATGCACTTTGTGCGTTTCCTGCGGCAGAGACGTTTTGTGCTTTACGGCGGTGTATTCTTTTTTAATGAAGGGCTTTTGCTTGTAGGCGGATGCTTTGCAGCAAAAACAGCGGGGCGATGGAAAAAACAAACTGAGGCGCGTAGACACCAGCGCGGACTTGTCTGATCAAAAAAGAATATGTTGTTTAACATTTGACCTGCCACTGCATCACCCAGATTTCAACAACTTTTCCACTTTCAGATATCCAAACAGATGTACAAATAGATGTCTAAACACACAGCTCTGTTGACAAAGCCCTTGCTTCAGTTTGCTTCACATAAAGCGCCCGTTTAGCTATAACACACCACTGTTCAAATAAATGCTAACCTTCAACCATGCTCTCAGTAGAACACACACACACACTCTGTGGTTTATTCATATCCTCTCTTCGTAACTCTCTCTCAGTTCGAACACTCGCTGCCAAACACCACATCTGCTGCTGCCTCTTGCCACTCCAATCTATTAAATTAAAATTCAGGCTAAATCTGTCTGCAGCTTATCAGAGTGTATGTGGAGTCCGTGGCTAGCATGACGATGTTGGTTTAGCCCTGCTTGTTTGGTCGGTGTCACTGTAATCTGGCCGGTTGTGTGTGTAAACTCGCAGTGACTTGGACAGCTGCTCGGAGGGTTTAGAGCATGGACGGGGGGAGAAATGGATTACCTGGATATGTGACCAGATTACAGGGGTCTGTTTACACAATGGAAACACATACAGATAACTCTACATGCTTAGTTGTAATGACTGAAAGACAAAAAAAATGACTGTCCTAAGTCTTACATAATTATCCGCATCCGTTATGTTACGGAAAAAAACAAACAAAACAATATTGTAGTCTTAGGAGACACACAACAAGTGGGACACATTCAGCTGCAAACTAACTCTTTTCCTTTTTTATTCAGTAACCTAGCAAAAGCATGTTAATATTTTAAGACAGTATGTTTAAACCCGTCCGTTCTCACTGCATGTGTAAATGCCACATGAAGCTCGAGAGATTTGTCAGCGTCGCTGGTGTATTCCAAAGGTGTCCTGGCCAGTTGTGATAGAATAAAATGCCAGACCTTTGTGCCGCTTTTGGGTTTTTCAGTGATGAAAGAAAAGCCAAATTGTTACAGATGAGTTCTCTGTCCATCAGATCAGCAGCACTGGTCACCTGTAATCCATAAATGCAGTCAAGGCAGAGTCTGCAAATGTAAACAAATGACTTGGGCTTGAAGATGTAAAATGACATTAAATAAATGTGTCACAGTTGCAGGGTTTCAGACAAAGGTTTTTATAGTAGTAATATTAAGATATTAAGTCAGCACAGTGGTTGAACCTGCTCGATGTGTGCATGGGGAGATGTGGCATAAAAAAAATGTGAATGCTTAATATTTTTAATGATTGTTCAACAACTTTTAGTTGAAAAGATAAGATTAGATTAAGATTCTTTTTTTTTTTTCCCACCAAGCAGACGGTAACAAACGCTAAAGTCAGGACTGGAGCTCAACTTGAAAACAAACTCTCACAGTCCAAGCACAAACAGGTTAATTGATTCCTGGGCCCTGAGTCACAGGTACCCTGTTTAGACACAGCAGGTGTGATGTTCTGATTAGATGCATCGAGTCAACAACAAACCTACTGCTGTGCTGCTGATGGATAGACACAAATATGAGAGCACTGACATCGCAAAAGGGCAAATGTGATGAACAAAATGCCAAGGCAACAGCAAAATATACAGACACAGATCTCTATTTAATGCATAAACCATTACCACAAGTATTAATCTATTATTAGCACACTTAGAAAAGGCTCATTACTGTACAGTACATAGAGTATTTAAGCTCTAAGTTTATACACAGGCATTTTAGTTTAACTTTTCGCCTTCAAGTTAGTCCAGTTATACCTTTGCTTCTTTTACAAACAGTCTAGGTCTCGACCTGGTTCCGTTCGTCCTGTTGTGTGCTTTTAAGTTCAAATTCACAAACACAGCACCGATGACCTTCTTGGCATAGATTCACAGCCAATCCGGAGAATAATGACTTATCACACATGCACACTCTTGTCTCCTTCAGAACACTTGTCCTGCTCAGAAAATCATCCCAGCGTGATCGGTGGTCAGCAAGGTGCAGGTCCATTGCACTGTATCAAGGTGGCAGCAGTGCACAGGACTGTACCATTAGTTGTGGACAGGGAACATTAAAATACCCACACACACACACACACACGCACACACACACACACACACACACACACGGTCTTGCAGGGCTTTGACTCTCCTCTTGACCTTCTGTGAGTATTGCATTTGTAAAACATACCCATCTGACCCTAGAGGGACACACAGAGAAGCCCTTGGCTGTTTCTGAAGCTTGTTTTGAATGGCGAATCTTAAAAGCTGACTGCTTTGTTCAAGCCCCGGGCGAGAATATGACTTTAATAGCCAAACTCCCCGGAATCACCATGTCAACCGCAACACATTTTTCATCCCTGCATCCCAGCAAACAATCATAATTTACTTATTATGTATTGCTGTCGAAACTATCTGAGCCTGCACTCCTGCACTGTGCCTCGACCTTTGAGCGCCGCTGCCTTTCCTCTGCATCTTTTACTATTAATAGAGGAGCAGACAGACACACAGACAGCACCGGAGATGACAACAAAGAGGTTTTTGTCAAGACTTGGGGTGGGTGGGGGGGCTGAGTGAGGGAGGGGTGGCAGACGGTTCAATCAGTGTCGGGTTTCTTTAATGAGGGTAAGGCTCAGTCAGGGGTGGATTATCAACTACGAAAAAAAAGCCCTCAATCTTCCATCTGTTTGGGTAATTTTTCCAGACTGAAGAAATGCATTCGCACTGACGCCTTCAGCAAACTATTTGTTATCATAGGCTGACTGTAAAAAAAAAAAGTTCAAATCTGCATATTCAAGTTGACCTACTGATCAGCTGTTATTAATCCTACTGAAAATGAAAAAAAAGGTTTGGGGTTAAATAAGAAAGAAACCACATTTTGAGAGTAAAAATGAAATTAAGCAGCTGTGAAATCCCATTGGGTGTCCTTGAGGTATATCTGCAACTTGATTGGGGGCTCCTCGGATATGGAAATGAGTTATTCTGTATGTATTTGCATAAATTTGAAAGTTGTCACTTTGTCATTATGGAGTGTTCTGTTGACAAAAACAGAATAATTGAATTCATTTGCAGCTCATGTTTCCTGCTGCAACAAAACAAAATGCATGAAAAAAAAATCACAAGGGCTGATTTAACTTATGAAGGCAGAGAGAACATGTACTGTATGTGTCGTCTAAGCAGTAGAAACAACAGGTTTTTGTTGTTATTTTTTTGCAATAAAGTATTTGAGCCTCTATTAGAAGATTTACCATGGGATTTTTTTTTTTAACAAACTTGTGAAAATAATAAAGTTGAAATGTTTTGATCAGAGTCTAAATGAGAGAGTAGTGGTGTGAGAACAGGTCTGATGGATGCAAGAGTTCTAGTAATGAGGCAGCTGCAGGAGTCCAACCAGGAGACGACAAGTGTTGAGAGAAGGATGTAGCCTCCTGATGTTGTAAAGGAGGAATAAAAAGCAGAGTGGGCTGTTGCTGTGATGTTTGGCAAGAGTGTTAATTCATCATCCAGTATCGCAGGTTCTTGTGGCTCGAGTTGGCACCACCACAGTGCTGTCGGCGGTGATGGACAGGTTTCGATAAGGGAAACCATCCATGAGGAGAGTCAATTTTGGACTTGCCAGCTCTCATTTTCATTAAGATTTGGCACTGTCAACATAGTTTGCTGGTCGTCATTTGTGTATTAAAGTTCCGCTTGATGTGAACATTATATTGCATTTACTTTGTCCCCAGGAATACAGCTACTTTTTGCTATTCTTGAACAAGTGAATCCATTTTTTTGCATCTTATCCAGTGAAATGAAGTGTCTGCGAAAGCACCATTGTACTTGCACTTCGATTAAAAGGTCTGTCAGACTACACAGCTGTATGTTTTTATGATTGAGTCTCCATATGCATGTATTTAGATGCATAACGGTGACGTGATTCCTCATTCTAACACTGGTGACAGATTACCGCACTGATCTACAGGCGGCATCAGACAAAGACACAGAAGAGGAAGAAGATTTAAAATACTCGTTTGGAAATGTTTCTAAAGACACAAATGCACTTGACTTGTTTATTCAAGGATATGCACAATGCATTTTGGTACTGAATGTAAGGAAAAACCACAAGGTCTTCAGAATCCATGATGGTACATTTCTGAGTCAGGGATCAGAACTGTACTTTACTGTCATTATAGCCTGACTTTATATTTATACTCAGTCTGTCTCTTCAGGAAAAGATAGCCATGGTTTTTTAGATGAGCTGATAAAATGTCTGCTTTCGGTGCCTAACAGGATTCTCGGGCAAAAAGATTTGAAAGCTGTGTCTGTGACTTGTTTCAATCATACGCTGAGAATTGTGAAAATGCCGCATCTGACAGCACTCCGACAGTTTAAGTGTTTCCCCACTGAAAATGATGCAAAAATCATGAGGGAATAGATCTGTGACGCCTTCACCGCTGAACCATTTTCTTTTGCATCAGAACAAGAGGACAATCTACTGGCGCTAGACCATGATGGAAGATCACTGGATCACTGTTGGTCTCATTATTCTGGATTACACTTAAGGACGGAGAACCAGCGCAAACGCCTTCAAACTTGATTTGTCATTTTTGAATATCATCTTGCACTCTATTAAACGAGCCATGGAGCTATTAGTTAGTACAATTCTGTGTCAGTTTATTGAGGGATACTATCTTCAGTTAGAGCTGCAATTCAGTCATTTTATCAAAATTCTGCAGTTGTGTACTCGTCCTCTCTCCTTTCTCGTCTGCCTTTCTTTAAAACTGCCTTTCCCAAACTTAGGGTCGGGACTCAAAATGGGTTGAGGACCTATTTTTGTCGTATTTTTGAGTAAAATACATAACAACGCTGCAATAGCATTCGGATTGTTTGTTTCTTGTGTCTGTTAGTTGTTGAGTAGTGTACTAGCCGTCGTCACTATCTCATCACTCCCTGACCAGGAAATTCAAGCTGTGCATTTGACCCATCTTACGACACTAGGATGCAGTGTACTAGACACAGACAGACCCTGTTCTGACGGTGGATCCAACCCTGATATACTACTCCCTGTTAACGGTCTGTCAAAATCAAATGCATTCCAGATTTTGATTTTACTAGTTATGAAATAGAAGAATCAAATAATTTATTAAATAAATGCACCCATTTCTTTTGTAACAACCAACCAGTCACATGCTAATTACAGCTTGTGTCCTTGCCCATCACACGCTGAAACACATTCAGATTCCTTTAACCTTTTAATTCTGTTCTGCACAGTAGTGGGTGAAATATTCCTATCTCTTCCTATCTTTCTTTGAGAAATGATTTTAAACATTTCAATCATTTCTTTATGCATTTGTTGATATGCTGGTAATCCTCATGGGACATGGCCCTCAGTTAAACAGAGACAGTCATGGGAGTCTGTGGAAATGTAGATTTAAGGTATGAGCATACATGGATGAACAGGAGAGGGGCTGCACAAACTCTCTTTATTTTTTTTATTTTCACATCTACTATTGGTATACAGAATTGATATGCACTTTACATGCCAGCATGGCGTGTGATGGTATCTGTGTTGCTGTTGCTTTAGATGATCTTGATTGTTTTTTTTTATGTTGCATGATATGAATTTTAAACGTGTACATGTTCTGATCTGCGCTGTACTGTAAACTGCCTCTTGGAGGAAATTAAATTTTTTTCCAGGTCTAGTCTTCACCACATCTTTGCTCCTAGACGTTTTCCAGATGCTGCTTTTTGTACCAAATCATGATTATCATCGCCTGTTCACATCGCCTGCATCAAATCACGTTGTTATTTAATTATTTTAAGTCATTATTAGCCTTAAATGCGAGTAGAGTGAAGTCACTACCATGTGGTGGGAAAGAACCAACAGTGATCTATGCATGTCTGAATGCCGGTGAGCCTTTACATTAACAAAGGGCTAAAAGAGGCTTATGATTCCTAACCTTGTCTCGTTCATCTAAAATCAGATTGCATCAGCACATCATTCCATATAGTTGAGCTTCCATTCCTTTAACCCCCTGTCTAGTGCAACTGTTGAGCTGATATATTGTTTTCATCATTTTTTTCCCATCCTCAGCAGGCATCAAAGGGGCTTACCTGCTGAGATCTTAGACATTCACTGAAGGTCATTCTCAGTCAAACTTTCCATTTAACTCAATGGTTTTTTCATTCTCTTATTTATTTATTATTTTGAGAGAGAAAAAAAAAAAAATCAGTGCTTTGATCAGTTTTGATCTGGTTCACCTTTGTGCATGCAGTGGTTTATTCATGAAGCCACCTCACAACACTGTTAGCTGATAGTTTCGCATAATTTGGAAAGGATTAGCATAGTGCATCAAAGTAAACTCAACAGGCTTGGTGGACAAACCGAGGTGAGGCTACTTGACTTTTGTCTCAACAGGAAGCTGGAATGCCTGTCTGCCAAAAATGGTGTCAGTGGGAACATGATCTAACCTCAATGTGACCCAACTAGAAGGGTATTTGAGAAAAACGGCTCCTGTAGCGAGGCACGCTGTGCAGGCTAGGGATGCATATGAACAGAAGCAATAAATGCCTTTTGAAGCCAGTTAAAGTATGATTTAAGGTCTGACTGAGAACAAAAAGGAAGTATACTGACTTTTTATTGTTAAGGCAAATTCTTGTGATAACTTCCTCGAGCTGTCGCAAACACCACACCTGACAGGGTTTTACTGACGCATTTTGTTTGCATCATTCGCATCGTTCGTATCATTTGGATGATGTGAAAGCTTTCAGTAAATGTGAGAAAGCCAAGCAGACTTATCAGAAAGACTGAGTGACACTGAATACGTCATTTTAGCATGAATAATAAATCTGTGCTAACATTAAATGTACAATACACATTATTTTTGTAACCATAGTAACGCATGTACACGTCTTCCACCCATTGTTAGCGGTGAAACTAACAGGATGTTAAGTGTCTGGATGCTTCTTTCTGAAATGCACCTTTTTATGACCACGGCCTTCACATTTTAGTCAACAACCAGATATTTGTAACACACTTGTTCATATTATGTACAGAGAGCTTAACAGAGAGTTTAATTATTGGCTTTAACCGAATTAAATAATTATGACAGTCTGCAAAGTTTGTTATTCTAACTTTCACTTTTAATGTTTTAGTATATTCAGTTTTGAATTAGAAAATTAGACAAATGACCACTGCAGCTGCCAGAAAAAGACTTAATTCTATTGTTTTTTGGGGACAGCAGTACTGCTACCTGTTGGAGGATGAGCCAATTTGCTCATAGCTTTAGGCTTAGCCCTGGGTACACAGCAGGATACAAAACTCCCTCACCCCACACTCAGCGCCATGTCTGCTGCTGATGTCAACAAGCCGATGACATTATCTGTACCTGGAAAACCATGATGGATGGTTTTTAGAGGTTGAAATTGGCCACGGAGGGCCATGTTTTTGAAGGTGGCTGTCTGCTTTCCTGGCTGCCTTTTTCTACACTTGCAGCCTTGACAGTCTTTGACAAGAAAGTCACTTGTGCCCAGCCTGCTAAAGTTTGAATTATTCATCCAGCAAACAATTGCGAAAAACTCACAGAGCTAAAGCACAAATGGCATTTCCCCACAGCATTATCTTAGTTTGGCTTTCCACTATTTTTAAAGTCAGCAGATTACCCATATCAGCTGTGCAACACAGAGTACTGCTATTCTCACCATATAAGTATATTCAGTGCAATTTGAAAAGAAACGAGGAGTGATGCACTGTCTTATTGAAAAGACATCACACGTTCCCCTTTTCTTCTCGATTTTTTTACTGTCACTTCTTGCTGCTGAACTACAGTCGTGGAGGCATCTGACACCCCAACGTATCCATGCACTTGAAACTGAATACATGACAAACACATCATTGGGCCTTATGTAACAACCAGCCAAACAAACAGATTTGTTCTTAGATGACTTACTAATGTCCCTAAATCATTTAGGATAATTTTTGCCATTCCTCAATTTTCTCATATTTCTTATATTGTAGGTATGAGCAGACCTGTAATGAAATATAAAATGTTACTAACCAAGCAAAATTAAGCTGCTCCTCATTACACCAGCCATCTAGAATACTGAGTCCTCTGTACAACACACTAGTTACATTTCAAACAGGGATGACCCTGTTATTCAAAATTTATAACACGCCATTATTTACAGGGGTGTGAGGAACATTCTTGGTATCTTGCTCAGATGCTCTCTTT
>JAPQRN010000016.1:6604705-6628050 GCA_037367275.1 Coranthus polyacanthus
TATGCCTCATTCCTAAAATACAATATTCCTCCTACAGACTGTATATAAGAAGTGTATATAGAAACTGTGTTGTCACCCATTGGTTTATGAACTGCAATTTTGAACCTATAAGTTGGAATTTTGACCTACACACTATGTTGGCTTCTTGGAGTCAGAAGTGACCATATTTGGACAAAAGGGGCTGCGAGAGCACAAGGGGTCATGGGTGAGCTAATGCTAAGCACTACCTTTTGCGATCTTGTTAGCGTAACTTATACAACCACGGTTTACCTGTCTTTCAGGAAAAAATACATTTTATTGAATAAACAGAAGCTTTGAAAGAGCAAGCATTTAAAGATGAACCAAGAACACTTAATAGAGGGTCCAAAAAAAATGAATGAGACAAGAATATCTCTTGGAAAAAAAAATATACACTGAGTATTTTTAGGGCGTTCAATGTAAGTCTAGGGTGAGCCAGGGCTTTTTGGAGCCAGCATCTAGTGGCTGTCAGCGGTATTACACTTAAACATACATCCACATTGGCTTCACTTTGGAGCTCTCCAAAAACCTGTTGATAGTCAAGTCTTAATATTTGAAAGTAGGTGTGTTTCTCCTTCCACACATACCTCTTTCTTTTGGCCATGCCTCTCTCCCTTCTCACCTCTGCCGTGCATACAGTTGGCATGTTGGTTTGTGTACAACGTACACGGCTAACAGGCTAGAGGCCATGTTTTGCACGCTGCAGTAAAAACCCAATTAAAAAGTATTCTAAATGAGCTGCATACATGTCCAAAAATTCTTTGAAAACCCAAATAATATTGGAATGTCCCACATATCGGAAAATGCTGGATTTGGAATGAGGCCTAATTTGGAATATCCAAAGAGAATATGCTATTTACATGACCCATATCTAATTTGGATATTAGTGTGCATCTAAGTCTAGTCACTGACATACTGCATTCCCTGTAACAAGTTATATAAAACATCACAATAACCATCACAAACTAAAACCAAAGCTTAACTTTCAAACAATCATTTGAAGTTGTGAGAACCTTCTAAAATACCTAAAATGCTGGTCCTTATTTCAAAGATTCAAAATCTGAAACTGGTTTTCAAAAAATAGTCATACAGTCACACACACATGCAGACGGCAGGAGAGACAGGAGCAACACCAGCCACAAATCTATTTAATCTTCATTAAAACATCCATATTTGGTTGACATATTTTTCTTTGAAGGATAAAAGACCTAAAGACTTAAAAAGCCAAATACCGAACAACAGCCAAGCACCATCTGCGTTGCCTCGGCTTTACAACAACAGATCTCTTACAAAAAAGCAAACAAATTTCTCCTGTTTCTCTGAAAAATATACCTTATCTTTGAACAATCTCTTCTACAGTTTTCCCTCATAGTAACACAGTAGCAGCTGGTTCCTCTTTGGCCCTTTTCGTTTTTGCCAGAGGAGGTTTTGCAAGACATTACAATTCATAAGCAGACAGCATGTTATTACTTTGTGAATGACATCAAGCAGGATGTATGCACAGGAACTAACCAGACACCTTAAAAATGACAAAGAAAAGATATAAGGGGAGAAATATTACAGGTCACAGTTCTCACTCCTAATTGGTTCATTTGTGCAGTGACTGGGTGTTTTTAGTTCTAGTTGAACTCTTTCACAACTCCTTCCCGCATACTACCAGTATATAACATGAAATGTCTAAAAGTTTCACTGTGAGGGTGAGAAAACTCCGATAATGCCGATGTAAATTTTATGTAGGTTTAGTGGAAACTGTGGTAGAGACAGAAACGTACAAAAGTGAGTGGAACAGAAGTGCCTGCTCTGATTTATTACTGGTCGAATGGTGCAGTGCACTTGTGTTACATTGAGGCCCGTTACAAGAATTCAAAGAATTTTTCTGCACTTGGTGAATTCGGAAGAAATTAACAGAAGTTTAGGATAAGGATATGAAGACGTTCTTGCTTGCGGCCGACTCATTGACAGTGAAGAATGAAAAAGAAAGAAGAGAGAGCCGGTGTCTCACTTTATGTGGGACTGCAAAGCATTTTCATCTTTTATCCCACGGCCTGAGACAGTGTCCCACATTTTGATTTTGAAGAGAATACATGAGTTCAACTTATATTGTTTATTCTCTGTTCATTTGATTGATTTTGTGTTTATTGTATTGTTTGTTTTTGTTGACTTAGTGCTTATTTTATTCATTTTGACAAAACATTCAATCACAATGGACAAGATAAGTGCAATCTGAGTGTGTGTTCAACTTTCTTAGGATTTTTACTTTCAGAAGCAGGAAGAGAAAATGCCAAGTAGTAGTGAAGTAGATTTCAGAGGCCAAAATCTACTTTTTTTCCAACAATATATTGACGATGATATCATTTTTCAAGGCTTTAATGCATGGTCAGAATGGCAGATGAACAGATCCAATAAGTATGGATAGTTTGAACACAAAATTCAAGATTTATAAAGTATTTGATGCTATAGAGAAGTGATGACTGATTAAAAATCCCAAATAAAGAAGCAAAGCTGTTTATTTCTGATGGAACACAGCGAATCATGCTGTGAAGCTTTAAATGCGCAGGATGAGAAAACCACCTGGAAATTAAATGTTGCAGGAAATAATGACCAATTATGTTTAAAAAGGAAATGCATTGAAAACAGGACATAGTTTTCATATCCTATTAGCCCCGAGTACCTTTTCACAGAAGCAAGGGTTACTGATTCATTTGGAAACACCTGAAGGTCTTTTTAGCAATATTATTAGTTCACATGAAGGCATTTGAGACTTTTGATCGCTATAGATCTGTGAAATCTATAGCTTTACAGCATTGGATGCACAATGTGAATAGTGAACCTCATGATTGATAAAATGACAAGTTATGAATTATTTTGAGCATTCAGCCGCTCTGCTCCCCAACTCTGGTATTGTCTCCCACCAGACATCTGTAACATTGACTCTTTACCTCAGTTCAAATCCAGACTCAAAACTCATCTGTTTCAATCTGCATATTCACTGTAATTTCACTGTTTCCCTGTTTCCCTTCTTTTCTGTGTTACTTTGTTTGTGGTTTATTTATTTGTTCTGTGTTTTTTTCCCTGTAAAGTGTCCTTGAGTGTTCAGAAAAGCGCTGTCAAATAAAATGTATTATTATTATTATTATTATTATTTTGAATAATTTGGTCAAACAGTAAGTAATGGGTTTGAAATGTAATTACATCAGAGCAAACCGGAATAATAACTAGAAAGTGATATCTTTGGAGAAAAACAGAGTCAAGAGTCAAAGTAAAAGCAGAACGCAAGTTTGTTTGACAGTTTACGGAATATCATAGTGAGGTCAGGGTGGATGGATCATTTCAGCATCACTATGTTATGTCACATGCTTAGCATTTCATTTCCTCCTGACAGTCAACACATTTTTAAAACCGTGAACGAGATGTTGGAGTCAAAAGACCCGTCTATAGCTTTTTGAGCAGCTTGAGATAGCGAAACGATGCGGGATCAGGTAACCTTTCAACTTTTCAAATTTTCAAGCTTTTGCAGTTTACACTTTAAGCCTCAGAGGATTGAATAAAGAAGCCAGGAAGGAGTAAATGAACTGGACTGGCTACTGATAGTGTGTAATGATAAGGAAGACAGATGAAACAAGACAAGCGAAGGATCCCCCAGTGTCAATGAGGAACGCTTACAAAGAGTAGAGAAGAAAAGATGTGAAGACAGAGGGGAGTGAGTACGAGAGGAGGCTAACAGGACAAGACATAGTGAACTGTTGGGTTGGACTGGATCTGGCCTGGAGAAAGCCTGAGGGCCGGAGCCCAAACCAGTTTGATCAAACATCTCGGAGAGCCTCGCAGGATGGCCAAAACCCATCACTCCTCCAGGAGTTAGAGGAGCAGGAAGAGAGAACGAGGAAGAAGAAAGACCAGAGGCATGCACAGATGGACAACAGAGAAATCACCGCCAACAAACAGGAAGCCTGATAGAGCGGAGAAGCCATAACTGTCCCCACAGTCTATTATTTAACTCTTATCAAAGCTGTCCTAATTTGTGCTCACAATTAGAGAGGATCTTTTTTTTCTGCATTATGACAAGTTTTGCCATTTAACTTTCATTTGGGTGAAGTTTGTTGTTATTTTGTTGCTACTGTGGCTCATGCACACCTGGCTAACTCACTTTCAGGATTTGAATATTGGTATAATGTAAAATATCTGCTTGTGCTACTACTGCCATTTTAACCTTTTAAATGTGTTAAGGTGAATATGTGAGCTCGCAAAAAAAAAAGAAAAAAAAAGAATGTAAGCCATGATTTGTAAGTAAGTACATGATTTGGACCTCACCTTAAAAATAAAAAGTAGTCCAAAATGCAGTGAAACAAAAGCTAGGTAAATAGCAACGGTCCTTACTGAGATAACTGGTGGAAATAAATTAGGGTTGTAGGGGTTTAAAAAGAAATGAGCATGGTTCTTTTCTTTTGAGATGCAGAAAAAAGTTGATGGAGTAGCTGAACAAACCATGAAAAGCTTAATTACTATTTGCAATATCATGATGATTATTACTCCAAAAAGTGATGTTTTCTCAGAAATCTGAACGTCTGCCTGAAGAAGAATTGCTGCATGTGCTTTTAAGACGGTCCCTAACTTCAATTTCCTGATGTTTTGTGAACCTTGCACAAATTGACAGGCTTGAATTTCAGATGAAGTGGTAAAAATAACACCTGAGCTTCGTTAGTCAAGCTTTGACTGACTTGACTGAACTGTCCATGAAACCTGGTGACAAGGAGCAACTAGCAGCTGGCAAGTTTAATATGACAGACCTGATCTCTCACTGGTTCCCCACCAGTGTGGTAAAAGATAATCACGGCGATGGTAGTAAAACTTTGAAATAGAGCACACTTATGGAATCTCAGTAAATATCTGTAATATTTTAACCCAATCCATTTTATGGAAACTGCATCCCTGGGTGACTGAGGGTGGGTTTTTATGTGCATGTATTTGTCTGTACTCTGATCTTGTAATAGAGGTGGAGAGAAAAAAAAAGAAAAGAAAGAAAAAACCGTGCAGCAAGGGACTTTTTCTAAATATGTCTGTATGTAGAAATGTGAAAAACTCATTATCTGAGTTAATAACTGTAATTCCAGACCGCCATATAGGACAAAATATTTTAGACTTAACAATCCAGCCCTTACATTTGAAATTAGCCATGGAATTCACGGTTAGGATTTCTGTCGACACACTACAGAGAAATTCTTTACTACTCTCTACTGTGAGTTCTTTCAAATGCAAACAATAAAGCATGTCTTTAAATCTATAGCATTACTAGTTCTGCTTCATGTTTTAATTAGGTCCAGTGTTAATGTAGAGTCAAATCCCCATGAGATCCTAAGAAAGCCCTCTGCTTTAGTTAGTTATTCTGCACACTGGATGCATACGGTACAAGATAATATCCAACCCTGCAGAGCTTTTGAACAAGCAAATTAATTTGTTCAAAAACAGCAAAAGGCTGGACCACTATTTGCATTTTATTACCATGGCAGATGAAGATGTATATATAGATGTAGATCTAATTACAGGATCTGTGGCTCAAACCCTTTAATTACACAATTTAATTATCATACTGTCCCTATGTGGTTTGTCTTGTTTTTTTTGTTCATGTTTACAGTTTCTTCATACACTAGTCACTGCATATCTAAGGATGCCATGTACAGTGGCAAGAACAATTAAAAAAAAAAAAACATTTGGAATTTCCCATTTTTCTGCATTAACTGGTTGTGACCTTGTATTCATCCAAGTGATAAGTATAAACAAACACTAATAACACAAACATAATAATAACTGGTTGCACCTGCTTTGGCTGAAATAATGTCAGACTAAAGCTTTCCGTAGCTGCAAATCAGAGCTGTACAACATTAAGAAGGAATTCTCAACCCTTTTTTTCCCCACACAGAACTGCTTCAAACCATTCTGTATTTTTAGGATATCAACATCTCTTGAGGTCTTAGCCTTGACCGGGCCACTCGAGAAGCTGAATTTTCTTTGTTTGAAGTCATTCTACAGTCACTTCCAAGTAAGTAAGGGGTAAGTGCTTGCTGCTTTTGATCTGGCAAAGTTTTAAGGAACAGAACTTTATAATCATCTGACACAAAAGGCCATTATTAAAGTGAGGCCAGGGTTATGATTTTGTCCTTTATATACTGTGTATTCTGACCGTCCGTAACAAATCATAAGGTCATAAGATTGAGATGCAAGCTTATAGAAACTACTAACTGCCTTGTCATGTGTGACCATTCTGCAGCACAAAATAGGATCTGAAAAGTCCCATGAAGTTAATTCTATTTGTAGTTTCTATTTGAACAATGTAGCTAATTAAACTACTGTTGGTGTGATGGTTGAGGTTGAGGAAAGTCGAAGGATTTGTCATTTGGGAAGCATGAACATCCAACATATTCATCATTTTCTGAGAAGCGTCGCCATACACAAGAGAAGAACTCTAGACATGATCAAAGGGTCATTAGGGATCGCCCTCTGCTGACCGTAAAAAATCCTAATTTCTTCGCCATCTGAGCAGCTGTCAAGTTTTGTCTTTCTGGGCAATTCTTTTCTTCAGACGTAGCACTTTCCTTCACCGTGAGTTCATCAGCAGCCACCACCGCTGTCTGCTTCACACCTCTGCCCCACAACAAGCTGCATGGCTTCTACACTAAGTAGGCCAGTGACTGATGATAATATAAGCCGTATTAATGAGGTAGGATCACTTTCTGCTCCAATTATTTACTAGCGGGTTGGACCCGGTGAGATAATTCTTCGTCAGGTGGCACCGGGCCGAGTAACGAGATTAATGGAGGCTCTGCTCCCTCAGATGAATCACATATGGTTTGTATCAGATTTTTCCTGCAGTGACAGAAAGGGGAAGCGTTTGGACTGAGAGAAATGTTGTTTGACCCTCTCTAGGGTGAACCGGAGTTGATAATGAACATGTGTTACTTCAAATGTAGACTTTGTCTTTGAAAGAATGTAAGTCTTGTTAAGGTGGCACTGCAGAGGGTGGAGGGTACTTGTCAAGATGTCTGAATCCCTGCAGGGAAACAATAAGTTCTTGTCCTCCTTAACATCTTAGGATGTCTTGAGCAATACCTAAGCTATGAATGATTTAGTGCACCTTAGTTAGAGGAATATAAATCTATTTTAACCTAACTTCCACATTTTGAGGCTTAGGAACACAATTTTATGCCTGAAAACTTTTGCCTCATAAAAAAAACAAAAACAATTATGCAGGTTTTTAAGATATAGTTTTCGCCGTTGTCCAGTAAATAAACAGCTATTACAAATATTTATTTTTTCACCAAACTCAAAACAGAAAAAATAAACCGTATGCCTAATTGCCCATAGAATTAATCCTAACTACAGAGCCTTTCCCACATTATTAAAGACTAACTAAGCAGGTGTTAAAATCTGAACAAGTTGTCTAACTTTTGATTCACTTTCAGTGGTTCAGTCTCATATGGACATATTTTGATTATTACTCACATAGTATTAAAGATGGGTAATTACCTAGAGTGGCACATTTCATCCGCTGCAGCTCAGAAATTACTAACATTATTTCGTGACTTGTCGACTTCCTGTCTGAGTGTCTTGAAGCAGTGCGAGTGTGAAGGAGAAGGCTGCAAAAAAGAACCATCAGGAGGGAGAAAAATATAAGTTCAAATAGCAACTTGTATTTAGACAAGAGCCATCAGAGGATGGCGTATCCCCCCGGCTCCCACAAAATTGAAAAGTGGCGCTTGTTACAGATGTCAGCTTAGTGTCATTGACTTATAGCCCATTGACAGGAGGGGAGATGAGTAGTTTCAGAAAATGGCACCTTGAATCGGTCAACAAAATATATAGAATACTTCAACGCTATGACAGCTGAAACCAAATGATGGCGAATGGATGAGATGGATGGACAACACATTTTAACACATAACTGATAATTTGTAGCAAGTTTACTCGAAAAATATTGAATGGTTTTCTGGAAAAAAAAATTAAAAAATGAAGATGGACAGACATGCTAACCACTATATCCCGCTACAGATAAAAAGAAAGTGTGTTGCAGGCATCAAACTCGACATATATTTATATTTACAAAAATACAAGCGTCCAATTGGTTGGATTTCTGGTGACTGTGAAGACCACAGTATATGATTCATGTAATTTTCATGGTCATTAAACGATTCACTGACCCCTCATGCCCTATGGGTGGGAGCATTGTCATCTTGGAAGAGACCACTCCCATCTGGTTTTTCCTTTATTTTGTCACCCATCTGTAAGTCATTGCAAAGTCCTGTGTGCTTGAGGAAACACAACGTGTGTGTGTGTGTGTACTGTGTGTGTGTGTGTACTGTGTGTGTGTGTGTACTGTGTGTGTGTGTACTGTGTGTGTGTGTACTGTGTGTGTGTGTACTGTGTGTGTGTGTGTGTACTGTGTGTGTGTGTGTACTGTGTGTGTGTGTACTGTGTGTGTGTGTGTGTACTGTGTGTGCGATCAGCAGTTTGTGGACTGTGCTGTAGTGGAAGTGTGGGTTAATTCACGACTGGTTCATCACATGACAGAGTAGATTAATTGACATGATGCTGGGAAGCTGTGGAGCCAGCACCTGTCCCGTCACAGCAATATATCAGCATTAAGGAAATCAGCCCCTCTGTGATCATTATTTATCTGCCCCGACTAAATGCCCCCGCCGCCCCCGAGAATACAGCATGACGCTCAGGATAGAGGAGAGCATGTGAAACGGTCTTTAAAGGCTTGGCCACGAGCTCAGCGCACCTACGGCTTAAATAGGGAAAATTATTCTTATGTTTGCCAGGAGGGACAGCTGCTTTGTGTAATGATGTGTGTAAGAGACTGTTGTATATTCATAAAGTTACTGTTTTATTAACAGACAGAGGAATACAAATACATTTTTCCAACCTCTTCCTGTGTTAATTGCTCGGCTATCCCCCGTAGTGTCAAAAAGCATGGCCTGATTTAAATGCTTGGGGACCTCGGGGCAAGACTCATCTGCTGGGCCCTTATGAATACCCCCCTTTCACCCACTCCCGATATATGTTCTCTGCATTTCTTAGCACAAGATCCGCTGCGTGCTCATTTAGTTTTTGAGTTATTTAGAAATATGCAAATCACATTAGTAAAGTTAAAGGTTCTCTAGAGATTTGAGCATCCTCGTGTGCTTACGTGAGGTTTGTGTTGGAGTCTGTTGTGCTGGGAGCTGGACGTCTGTTGACATTAGCTGTCTGCATTTCTAAGCTAACAGTATCTAGTGTTGCAGATTGCTGTAGCTGTAGAGAAGCAGAAGAGAGGCATTTAAGAACTCAAAAGCGAGGATTAGGATTTCCCAACCCGAATCCGCTACATAAAAATCTGTACATTGTGGTTGTTATTGTGGATGTAGGCAACCGAGCTTATTAATGGCATTAGCTAATGTCAACAAAGGACCAGCTCCCAGCACAAAACAGATTCCAACATAAGTTTCATGTAGGTCACCGTATGGTCTGCCATTTCACTGGTGTAAAAAAGGTCAACAAAAAACACATACTGTGCTCCAACCTCCAGCTCAGGACACAATCTCTAGCATAGATGGAAAATGTTGAACTATTGTACCAGGGACCTAAAATGATCAAATTTAGAGGTAAATTATCATGCACAAGTCATGTAATACTGACCCGTAAGTCACTGTATTAATCTGGTAATCTAGTAATCTAGTCTAAAATATCTTAAAATATCGTAAAGAGGATATCAGTTCAGGACGACTGTGGACGTGAGTCGCATTCATCATCATAACAAGCATGATAGGCTGGAAAGATGTCACGTGTCAAGAGATGCTTTTGAAGACAATCAGGATCATGTCTGGAAATGACCTGGTTCCCGGGTATGTGGCAGACCACTGCTTCGGGTCTACGGCTCAAATGCAGAGAATGAATTTCCCTATGGTGGCAAAAGAGTGAACCTTACTTTATAAGGACAGAGCTCTCAATTACCATGTCACTCACTCTAAAACCAAAAAGTTATCATTTCTCACCCTAAAAAAGAAAGTAGGCCAGAGCCACTTCAAAAGAGAGAAAAGATTTCTTCTGGTCTCTTCTGGTGTCCTCCAGAAATACAACCTCCAGGAATGTTACTAAAGATATACGTATTAATTTAAATGAACTTAAAAACCATGAACATTTTGAGCATCATTATGTAACTCTCTTTCAGTGCAGTGTTATCAGTGTAAAACGGAAAATTGGTTTTCTGTTTTGTTTTGAAATCCATACAGTATATGTGTCTCACTGAAGAAGAAAATATGAAAACAGTCACTAACAGTCAGTCAGTGTGAGAGCAGCTGTGAGCTGTCTGTCACTCTATATTACAGTAAGCTGCCTGTGCTGCAGTAGCTCCCAACAAAGCACCTCAGTCAGATCAGAGGAGAGGCTCAGCTGACGTCTGTGAGATATGAACCATCACAGTCCACATACACACAGACATACCATCCATCAAGCCCTTCACTTCAAACCCAAACTTTATACTGTATATTATATTACTCTGAAGTCCAAAGATATTTTTGTTACTGCGTCATGTGGTCCCTTCATTCATTGTGACATATTTGATCCACCTAGAGCTGATAAAACCATGCCTTAATTCTTTAGAAATTTTTAGACAGTTTCACACATGCAGACAAAAAATAGACAGGCCTGGTGACTGTGCTATAGTGTTTATTCAAGGAATGGTGGTTTACACCATCCTATACCACCTGTGCCATACCAGGTTAGACTGAGAAGGCAGATCAAATATGCGTGGATACAGCTTTTCCACTTTCAGTGGAATTCCAGACACTTCGTTTGGGTTAGAGGTATAGATAACCTACTATATATATATGTATTCCCATGGCCATAATTTGTTAAATAACTGGCGGCATCCATAGACAGTCTGGGGAAATTCATGGACTAGAAGATGTGGAATACATGGATACAGAAGGGATGTCCACTACACTCAATATTTATCTATTCTATATACAGGTATATATATAGTTATCCACATGCACTTTAACACTAGAACCAGCAAGAGGTAAAATTTACCCATGGCCCAGCAATTATGCATTACTATGTTTTAATAAAATTTTGAAGCTCTGCAATTGTTGACTTTTCCTAAACGTGTGTTGTGTTGCACTCCCTATTGTTAAATGTAGTAAAAATATGGGAATAATCAAATTGACCTTTATTGTTAGTGTGTGATCTGAAAACTATGTCAAGTCATTTATAACAGTTTGTAACTAATACAATGACAGAGTATATTTTTGCGGACTAGAAATGACCCATTTGGTGGTTTTATATATATAGTGATTATTGTTGTTTTTGTTTATTTGATGTTCTGTTAATGTGTCTACATGTTCACAATGCACAAATTGCTTGTTCAAGTACATAGATTTTGATTTTTGTTAGTATTGTGCGAGTTCTGAAAGTGGCCTTGTTATGTATTATATTTATTATATTCCTTAACCTTTAAGTGCAATTCACTTGCAACATAAAAACACAATACTGAATATTTTCAGTTACTATAACATTTCACACATTGTCAAATATTTACTGGTTTACAGGAGCTGGTTGTTCTGATAGACGTTCCATCTGACCAGTGATCTCTGACCAATGGTTAGGTGCTCCCTGTCAAAGCTGATTGGCTCACATTCATGAGCTTTTTTTGGGGGGATTTTTTTTTTTTTTACAGTTTCAAATAATTTCCCTGTTAAAACACTGTCAGAAAACGTGAAAGAGCAGTCAAATCTCTTAAAACTGAGTGCCGAATCTGTGAAAAAATGTGCTATAACTCTGAGTGTGTTAAATGTCTGCAGAGCAAGTGTCAAAATGTAGAAGATGCAGATTTGTAACACTGAAAACACTGTGAACATTAGAGGAGTGAAGTGACTATTTCAAACAGAAATCTTGTTTTAGAATATTTAAATCCTGTTTTGTCAGATTTAAAGTCAGAGTCGACACTTTTGAAGCTTAGTTTCAACCTTGTAAATTTGTGCTTTTAATGTCGTGCTTTTAAGGGAATCTCACCTCATAGTTGTTCAGGCACAAATTCTATATTTAGTTAATTCATTTAACTGTTCAGTTACATTTTCCGTACATTGTTTTAATCCTTTTAAAAAAATCTGTTTTTTTTCCTTTTTTTTTTAACTCAACTTGAGTAAATGTGGAATGTAAACCTTTCTTAATGTAATTAACCCAGGTACATGTAATTCAAATTCCCAGGTACATAACAGGATACGATGTGCTCGGTTGTTGATAAGGACACTGCTTCAAACATTAATTTGCTCAGAGCACCTATTTCCTCAGGATTAAACCAGGATTACATGAATGTACTCCTTCCAGCTGATATACTGTATGTGAGCATCTATGCTTTAAACAGCTGAACATACACACTATTCCACATTCCAGCGTTGGACAGACACGGTCGTTGCAGTTTAATGGACTGGCTCTGGTCCAGATCCACTGATAAAGCGTATAAAAGACAGACTTGTCTTAATGAATGGCCTCTTTCTTGTGTGTCTGCACGTGGAGAGAGGGAAACATGCAGCTCGCGCTCCTCGGGCCTGAGTTAGTGGTTTTATTGTTCATGTGGGGTGTAGGGGTGATACTCTCCCCCTGAGCTGGCAGTCTCCTATTGTTAATATTATTCTCCTGCAGTCTTTTAAACAAGCCCGGGTTTTGTATTGAAAGTTGGAGCAGAGGCGGTTGAGATGTATAGATGTATGAAGGCAGAGTGTTAATGCAGGAGTGTGTGTGCGCGTGTGCTAGAAGTGCAGGGGTGATGAGTTAGGAGGTAAAAATAACAGTGAGGTATTTCCCATCAAAAGCCCCCGCTGGCAGCAGAGGGAAGTAATCCTGCCCTCTGTGCCCCATGTCCATCTTTCAGCAGAATCCACTAACGAAGTGTTTTTTACATGACAGCACACAGTTCTAAACAGCCACCGTGTCAGTGGACACATCCTGTTTGTTCAACCCCCACACATGTTCTCACCCCTCTCCTTTTCCTTTCATATTGGTTTCATAGATATATGCTGTTTGATGAAAGAAAAATAAACACTAAATCTTTCAGAAGGAATAGTCGGTATGGTACAGCTTACCTTCAACAAACAGCTAGTCTAGTTTGAAAGCCGCCAGACTATATAAACATCTTTTTAATCTTTTTTTAACTGATCAATGATCAGGATTCAAGAGCTATGACCTAATTAGTACAAAAACAAACATTGTAAGGTGTAACCAGACTGTAGTTACTATTGTATTAGCTTACGTTTGTGTTTCCCAAACTCAGGGTCAGGACCCAAAATGGGTCACAAAACCTATTTTTGTTGGGTTGCTAATTAGCAGAATAAAAAACACAACAATGCTATGACAGTCATGTGTTTGTTTGTGTATTTTACACATCAGCATTGGAAACCCAATTTCTTCTATGCATGTGCAGAAACACATGAATGTGCTGCAGATTTTTTCTTTTGTAAAGAATGTGAAGTATGTGGTGCTAATGATATGGAATATTAATTAAAGAAACTGCAGCACCAGTCACAAATGTTTTCTCAAAAGCCCCAAATATTTTAAGTTTTTTACATGTAATAACTCCTGTAATAACAATGAAAATTCTTGAAAATTGAAATGGTAATTATATATAAATATAATGCTGGCATTCATCTTCCCTTACGTTACAAACGCTCCCTTTTGTTTGAAGGTAATATAGTAAAAACGATATGTTTGATGCAACCTTGTTATTACAGGGGTTGTTTCATGGTGATTCTCTAATTGCCTAATAATCGCACTCATATGTTCCAGGTCAGATCCATCATGAACAGACCTCAGGTTCACTCAGGTGTGGGTTTGTAAAGTTTGCACTACGAACACAGAACGAGAAAAAGAAGTCGCTTTCCACTTTCTTGTCCTCTGTTTTCTTTATGAGCTTCCAGAGTTGGCTTTAAAAAGCGGGGAAGTCCTCACAGGTGCTGGCAGCCTTTGTGAAAGTCGGCCAATCAGAACAGTGGGATAGTACAGTGTGTTTCAGGCAGAGGCCGAACTAAGGGCCTGCCTTACTTACTACTGTGAGATAAATGAGTTTTCTGAACTGTAAATCATGCAAAGCTATTCTAGTCCCAGGATAAAATATGGACATGGAAATGTGCATAATAGGTCCACTTTAAAGTATGTAGAGTATTCTAAATTAATAATTTAGATTTAAGGCAGAGCACTCTGTACGACTATTAGGAAAAAAGATACTGGATTCTGGGAGACTAGAGTTCAGTTCCTGGCCAAACGGGCATGTGGTAGATGGTATTAAAAGACTAATTCATAATATTCATAATAAAAGCCTCTGTACAAAATTGTAATGTGCACTTTAAACGCTCTTACCAGGAAAGGTGCTATTAGTTGCATCACTGGAAGTCCTGCAGTTTTAATGTGAATTAAATTGTTAATGACAGTATAAATGTATAGATGAAATACAACTGACAGTTTAAAACGCTCAACGCCTGTGAGGAGTATGACTATACTGTGAATGTCTGCACTAAAACTGTCCGGAAATGAATTAGACAGCATGTTCGTCATGCCAGCACTCACAAAGTTGTCACTGACAGTGCAACCAGAGCAACGGTGTTAATGTGGCCATTTCCACACTGTTCACTGACTTGTAGACACTTTATATATGAATTATAAAACGCAACTGTGATTTGATTGTACAACTAATAAAATACAGCTGCCACAAGACATGGGTTTTGGGGGTTTATTGCAGGTGTCAGAAATACGTCTGTACAAGTTCTCACAGATGACAATGTTATGTGCTATGGCGCCCGCAGCGCAGGTTTATGTTCACTTTACATCTGCGCAAATGCTTATATCCAGAACTTTATAGAAGCCAAGGTACAAGCTGCTCTTGTTATTAGTTATTAGTATAACCACGCACAATTCAATAGCAATGCAGATCACACTTGGAAGTACGTGAATCATGCATTTATCCCTAAAACAGGAGGAGAGCAGGTTTTTCTGTTCTCCTTCTGTTTTCAGGCTAATCTCCTGCAGTGAAAAATAGTATGTTATCCCATAGAAGTGGCTATTACAGTATCAGTTGGGTTAAATTACCTCTAATGCAAAGATTAGCAGAAATCATGAGTCATATAGTGCATAATACTAATGTATAATGCATACATGTAATGTATGTCTAATACATAATGTACATAATATCTGGGTCCACCTGTGGGCTGACCTAATGGATACCTGCTGTAATCATCAATCAATGCATGACTTCCTCTGGACTTCAAAACCCGCACACCACTGAGTAGCTAAATCAAATGAAAGAAGAAAGAAGAAGCAACAGGACCATCCTGATGAACAGTGTACTGTAAAACTGGAACCTGTTGACGCTGGCTCTAAAAATCTAGATATTAACAGATAGGAGTAATCCCAGGTGTTAAGGAATTTCTGCTGCTTGCCAACAATATACCTGTAGATGTTTTTCACCTGGCCAACATCAGCTAGAAGAAAAGAGAAAGGCAGACTGGACCAAACATTCAGCTTGTCATGTGAAACTTTCAGGTTGGGGCGGATGTATGAAAATTATACAGTGACCCACTATAAGAGATTTTTTTTTTTCTTCCTTTAAAAGATTGTTGTACAGACAAATCATGAACACAGAATTGCTAACATGTGTTCTGTGCAGCGAAACGGCAAATTTTCAGGTGGTTATATCGCTTGACACTATAAGGTGGGCTCACTGGAGAATTCTACCAAATATTACCAAAGTAAAAATATGACTTATGCTGTTGGTACTAACAGAAGGTGTGAGCAGACTGTAGTTATTTGGCTTAAACATGAAAAATGACTGTTGTGGTCCAGTTCAATGAAATGTTTCTTCCTGAACATATTAGTCAAAGCAAATTATATTTTAGTTAAGGAGATACAGTTGAAAAACACCAAAACTGTTACATAACCACCCTCACTAATAACATATGTGTCAAGTTAATACTGTCAGCAAAACTACTTTTTAATATTTGGGATTCAAAATGTAGACAGAATGTTGCTTCAAGCTGTAATGTTCTTATACTACTACGACTATATTTTTGGAATAATTTAACTTTTCACTTGTTACTGAATATTTTAGACTAATATACCCAATTACATCTTTTTCCGCTTTGATGTTTCCTATTACCATTTCCTGGCTGTTTTGCTGCCGGAATAATTAAAATTTAAACTCAATCTGAAGCTAAAAGATCTCTGATTAATAAAATTCCTCAATTCCAAATTCTTCAGGCCGGCTCTGCAGTTGCTCTGCAAGTGAGAAGCGTCTGTGTGTAATCCCCTCAGGTTTTCCCAGTGCATGCTTGTTGCTGCTTGGTATAGTACCGCTCTACCCTCCCTCTCGCACTGAGTGCTCTTATCATAAAAAGCCCTGAGGACCCAACAGCTGTCAACGCCCTGCTCCGCTGTATCTGCACTTTGTTCGGGATCGTCTAAACACAACCAGGGCTTTAGTTGCTCACCTTCCCAGGCACTGTATGATGCATTTTAACACACTGACCCATGTCATTCGATGTAAAAATCCAAAAAAGCAGAATATCACATCCCATCCAGCAGCAGCTGCTGAATAGGTGCACTATGGAAGATTTGTGCAAGCTTGTGTGCTTATGTGAAGCTTATGTTTGGAGACTATTTTGCACTAGGAGCTGGTTGTCTGGTGACATTAGCTATCTCAATTACTAAGCTAACAGCAATCTCTGTTGTCTACATCCATTATAACAACCTCGGTAGCCTATCCTGATTTCTATGCAGAGGTTTCGGGTTGGATCTTCTGTGAAAATTCTCACACTTGCTCTCCAGAGCACCACTGCCTCTCCTCTGCTGCTCTGCTGTAACAGTGTGCAACACTAGATGCCGTTAGCTTAGAAATGGCAGTCAGCTAATGTCAATAGACGTCTAGCTCCCAGCACAACACAGACGCCAATACAAACTTCACATAAGCGCAAAAGCATCCACAGTCTTACATAAAGGACCTTTGCATTCATTATGCAAATTGTTAGCTTTATAAATACCCTTTTTAATTCTAATTAATTCATGGATCACAGTATAACTTAATAAAAATGAGCCCTTCCCTGACTTTCTGGCTGATTTCTATGTGGAGTACTCTGGTCAAATTCCCTGAGAAAAGCTAAAAAGATGTGACGTCTTGCTCTCGAGTACCGGTGTTCCATTACTTGACGCGACAACAACATAGTGTGGCTACCGTTAGCCTCGTGACAGAGTCCGCTAAACAACAGCTCTTTATGCTGAAATATTAGCACAAAGTCTTGTTGAAATGAGTCAATAATGAGTTGTGCAAACATGCCATTATTGCATCTGGTTCACTAACAGCGAAAGTCTAGTTTATAACAGTGTTACTTCTGCCAACATGACACCAGTCAGTCCTGTTTATTCATGTGATGTGAACCTCGCATCACTGTTGATGGCCAGTATACTCGTAAGTGAGAGCAGTGCAAGAGCAAACACTTCAGCGAACAGGATTGTTCCCGCAGTTCATTCAACGGCCACCGGTGTCAAGGATTTTCTGAACTTTCCATAATGAACCTTTAAATACATTTATGCTGTGCGGTCGAATCTCTGCTGTCCATTGTGCGACTTCAAAACAGCAGGAGCGTTCCAGCGAAAATGAGTCACATATAAAAGAATGTGTTTCTAATTTCCAATTTCCAGAGTCTACAAGACCTGCTGCCGAGGAAGTTCTTCAAAATAATCTATTATCGGCCCACACTTGTTTTTGCACTGGCCCTGAGATTGACGACCACATTACCCACTCTAAAGCAAACAGCATGGGAAAAAGTACCCCCACACCCCGCCTGGAGCTCCTCTAATAGATTACACTCCTCTGACTTATACTCATTGCACATGCAGACACTGTTTAGAGTGTACCTGGTCTTTGGTCAAAGACAGATTATTGTGCCGTTTGCAGAGTAAAGCGAGCTGCTGAAGTCGACTGAGTGTTGCAGACCGAGACCTTCATCAGTATGCTGAGAGCTGCTACAGACAGACAGACTGCTTTCATCTTAATGCACAACAAGAGATAGTGGGGGAGAGGGACATCTACTTTGTAAATGCCTGTTTTCTACAACTGGAACAATGCTGTGATCTTTCAAAAGAGGAGCCAGAGCAATGACAAAACATATATGTGGATGCATGAGTGAAATGTAGCGCTTGATTCATTCAAACATTACATCACCTCAGAATATAATCTGCCACTGATGATGTTACTTAGAATAATAGAAGTTAATGTTAACTTGGTCATATATGAATGACATTTCTGGGAGACAACGGTTGTCCAGTTGACTTATTTTTATTGAAAAAATCTCAACAATGACTTTGGTTGAGTGCAAAGTTCTCAGAACTGAGCCGATGGCCATAACCATAGCAATAAAACCCGAGTTGTTTAAAACCATATGATTTCAAAGACAGAAAAAAGCTTTTTTTTAGAGATGTGTTTTTAATTGAATGTTTGATATTATTTGACAGTTACTTAATGGGGAGTTTAAGTAAGACATTCACAGTGTAAATATGCAATAGGCAGCATTGTGCTCCAGGAGAACAGTGATCCAAGCTCGATGTACAAACCTATTTAGTTCAGACCGAAACTTTTAACAGAGATTTTATGAACAATGAGAGAACAAACTAAACACTAAAAAGCACTCAGCAGACAGTACTGAGCAACACTGTCTTTTCTGCCTGCTTTACATACTGTTCCTCGAATTTATCTGACTTATGTAGGCGGTAATGCTTGGTTAATGGGAGAGACCTCGATACAATGACACCTATACTTCATGCAGTTTTACTTCCACACACAAACACAGAGGACCTCCACAGAGAGTCCCGCACTCTCAGCTGTCATTAACAAGACCACTTTCCATCAGTGGTAAAACGCTGGCTGCTCTATTTCCCCACAGGTTTCCCTTGTACTCTGCAGCTTTTTACTGAACCTGGACAGGACTGACAGCAGCTTGTAACTTGGAATTTGTAGCTTCCAAGCCAGAGGCCAAGTCCACCTCCGCCTGGAGCCAAAACATGAAACTTTAGCCTTCTGTTGTGTACTTAGCGCTACACTAAAAGGCTTAAAGTCCATTACAAATGGAAAATTGGAGGAACTTGACAAACTAATGTCAAAAAAAAAAAAAGTTTGAGGTTGAGTTTCGTTCGGTTTATTCTGCCAGCTGGGTGCAAAGATAATGACCTTGGTTCCACAGGGACCTGTCAAACACAGGTGTACAACCACACTGTCGGCAGGCACAGTTTGATCTATGTTCAGGCAGGTTTGAAATGTGAAGGACAGTGAGACTTTTCTGTACCAGAGTCAGTATTAGACCTACAACAGCAACAGGATGCCTTCTGTATAGTTTGTTTTCTACATCAAATTGTAGAGTTTGAGAGAACAGGGAGATTTTTTTTTTTGTTTTTTTGGCCGTAGTATCATGGGTCCCGTTTGGCCATCGCTACTATCAGTAATAATATGATAAGTAAATTGCTGAGGTCTGGGAATATTACAATTTCACAAAAACAAGTCCAATGGAGCAAGAGGCCAAAAGCATTTGGAAAAGAAAACAAAGGCAAACGATAGAATTATTACCCAGCTGTCCTCTGCAAGCATCCATCACAGTAGGGGTGAGGCATTTTTCATTTTTCATTACCCACACTGTAACTACATACAGCACTTCTGAAATTGAGCACAATGTTGGTTCAGGCTCAGATTTCATGTTCAAAAAAGGAAAGATTTCAGTACTAACAACTAAAGGGGTTGTCAGACGAGATGTCTTAGGTTTGATAGATGACCCCGATGTCATCGCAGATTTTAGCGGCTAATTGTGTTAAAATATCATTCAAGTTCACAAGGTGCCTTCAGCTGAACTTAAGTTCACGTTGCAGATTTCCGTGGACTTCAGCTGGGTAATCATCCATAGTTATTTCTTTTAATTCAGGCTCTAAATTTACAGATGAAGTCAGTAACATTTCAGCTGTTCAGAAAAGGAAAAAAAAAATCATATGGGTTACAGGATTTTTATCCATCACTGCAGTAATGAGTGCTCCCTCTCTAGTGTGCAATTAGTTCAGCACCCTGCAGACTTGACATGATGATGATGAACATATGACACACTGAGTGACCTGCACGTACTTTTCCAGACTTAAATTTCCTTACTTCTCAGTGGATTTTTCAGATCATATTTGACACTGGAGTACAAATACCTTGGTTTTTGGGGTCCAACATGTCATGACTCTGGGTACAAAGGATGTTGTGACAAGATGACAGCAGTGTTTGCATCTAGTTTTCTTTTCCTGTTTGGAATCCTCAGCCAGCCAGGCTTTACATTTGGGATTGTCAAGCCAGCGCTCCAAAAACTTGTATTCACACTATGGCCATTCACTCCACACTCCTACGCAGAAAATTGGACAGACTTCCAGGCACATAGGCTGCCTTGCTTTTGAGAACAGCAAGCTTGCTCTGGACTGTGGTTTCTCACACTGTGGTAAACACTTTTGGCAGCGCCGGCTGGCTGCTCCAAACACCATGAGAAAAAAAAAATCTGTTTTTATGATCAATATATGTTTTCAAGAAATTCTGAATTTTCTGTGTTACAAAACCAAATAGAGGTAATAATCTGGGAACGCACATATTTTTCCATACACCTTTTTTCCATACAACCAGATCTAGGAGTATGTAAAATCCAGTCCATACGTTTCAGTAGGAACAATCAGTATGGGATCTTTTTCAGAACAAAAAAAAAGCAATTTTCCACTGTATATTTGGATAAATACTGTGTTTATTCATCGATTGTCATGTCAGTCATAGATGTTGTCATGGTTTTGAAAATTACTCTCACTTATTCATTCACTTCTACGCTGCTTTTCATAAAAAAAGAGCAAAATCTTGTCTGTTTCGCCCAAGAAGAAATGAAACATAAATTCACATTAAAACATTATATCGTCAATGCAAAAATAATTTAGAGAACAGATAGATAATAAAACTAGAGATGAAATGAACCCGCCTACATTGTAACAGCTTTATACACAATGAATGAGAACAGATGAGACTGAGCTGACGTCACACACCAGTGTCTCCTAAAAACTCAAACATCCATCATCAGCACTGACCTAAAAAGTAACTATTAGGGTATTAGCTATTTTTATCATCATGTTTTTGTTGTGACAAATATATAATACAGGGCTTATATTGACTTGATTCACACAGATCAGCAACTTCAAAGTCTTGATTGGTCTGAACTGGTCATGGATGAAGGAACAAATATTTCACTTATCTCTACATACGTTTCCATGAAGGAAAAATATTCTATCTCAATAAATCTGACCCCAGATCACCTACCTCCAACACTATGAACCTGCTGATTGAGGAGGGGCTGAGACTTTCTGTCTTTTTTTAAATAATATATTATTATTTTCCTCTGCATCTTGTACAGCAGATATCAAATTGAAACTGTTTTGCTAAACTATAACATGTGATAATGGTGTTAAAAACTAACTGCCACAAGATTTACATGACTCTCAATATCAAACAGGAGGGGGCTAAATAGACTGACTGAAGGATGGTTGCTAAATTTAGCTGCCACTGACCAACTATCTTGAAAAACAAAGACATCTATAAGCCTCTGCGTCTCCTCCAGCTACTACGCAACAGGCTGCTGCCGTTAGCCTGCGTACCAGCAATTTATGGAAGAAACCAACAGCAAAGGGAGAGGGGTGAGTGACATTTAGAGGTATGATGTGCCATAATTAGAAGAATATGTTTTACTCATAATACAAAAAGATCCAAATTATATCACAGAAAAAGTAAAAGTGATACAATAAAATAGAAAAAAAATCCTGAATGGGTTTGACGCCACTGTTGACCAACCTTTAGTTCAACATTTTGTAAGATTTAAACTTCTCAATGTAGTTGGCTTCCAATAACGTGTATTATATATAATTATTATATCCCAAGGCAGGTATGTAAGGAAACTTCCCAGCATCCAAACTGGTCTGTTCAGCTCGGATGCTGTGTGCTCAGCACCTTGACCTAAAAATGTGATTGCGCTCTCTGGCTCAGGTAATGATGAGTGTGACTTCTGACAATTCCCTCACTCTTCATCATGAGTGTGATGTCAGAGTTCATAAATGTTGGCTTCACCTAAACCGTTCAAAATGCAGAGGAGAGGCCTCAGTAATGAAAGCTCAAAAATAGAGTGCACACACATTTCCAAATTAAGCATTGTCAGTGTCGGGGAAAGTTAACAGAATTTTGTGAGAAGCAGACAGTTTTAAGAGACAGTATTTTGACAGAGGCCAAGTAAGTCAGTCATACTCGGACATACATGTACACCGCACATAATATTGGACGTAGCAGACGCAGACGCAGACGCTTTTGTCTGTCATGCGGTTGAGCAGCAACGAAAAGTTAAGTTATAAACTTAAGTAACCTCAAATGTTGGTTTGAGTTGTTGAAGTGCATTCTTTATATTATGTAGATTTCACCACAACACCAGTACAGATGTCCGTCTACCAAATGTGTCCATGATGACTGTGACTACCGCAGGTAATAGACTCATTTATACACCTATATGACCAATATTTGATGTTTCAGGTGCACGTTCATTACACAAAGGAAGAATAACATGCATGTATTGGAATGTGACATCATTGTTTTCTAATCCATTGGTTTTCTCTGTCCACACGAATACACACAAAAATCTTTTTTTTTTTTTAAATCTCCATTGCCATTTGTGTGTGGATGAGAGGCCCAAATGTAGAGAGTTTCATTTTTGTTTTGCAAAATATCCACATTAGTGTGGACGGGGCATACATTTCTGTTTTGGGTCTCACCCATGAGCTATCAGTTTTTATTCCTTACTTGTTGGCTTGCTGACTCTGTACTGTAACACCCGGCAGATGGAGAATAAGATGAAAATGTAAGAAGTAAATCTAAATAGGAGTCAAAACATGGTGGTAAACCTTTACTGTGGATTTTTGGCAGGGGACCACATAATACTAAATCAGAGCATAGAGCCAGGCGGCTCCCACTTAGAAAAACAGGATCTATAGCCATATACTGTATACTTGTGAATTTACCAAATAAGGACGCACACATATGTGCAGTCCCACACATACACACACTCATACAGTGTCTAGTGTTTCAGTAGATTGGCTGGCCCATGCCTACTGCTGTGATTTATTGTGGCAAATTGAAAGATTCCAAGAAGTGAGTCAGTTTGTGTTGGCAAGACATCACTACAGCCTCCAGGTCAATGCCCCCCCCCCGCACACACACACACACA
>JAPQRN010000016.1:6628150-6641596 GCA_037367275.1 Coranthus polyacanthus
ACACACACACACACACACACACACACACACACACACACACACACACACACACACACACACACACACACACACTCTTCCTCATAATAACTGGAGAAGCCGGTATAAGCCTCCCTAAGCAAATACACTGCTAAAACAATATCCATTAAATCAGGAGATAGTGGCCATAAGTCAGGAGGCTGTGGCCCCCGCTAACAGAGTGGCTCCGACACACTGTGACGGCAGCGGTGAGTGATGACCCGTCATCAATCACACACCAGTTCTGTCCTGTTTGACATACTGTAATCTGACTCCCACTGCAGAGACAGGTCATCACTGGAATGTTCTCTTGGTGCATCTGCAGGGAAAGTTTCCTGTCATCAGTTTGACATTTCACTTTACAGCTGGTGCCCTTAACCACGTTTGCTACCTTTTTACGAGTATTACACAGCCCAAGGTGGGAAAATGGGACGTTTTGTATTTCATAAGATTATTAAAAACAACTCAAAGTACGTTTAATTCAACTTAAAAAAAATCAGTGTGTGAGATTTAGCATGATCTAACCGCATAAATTGAATACAATATTCATAATGATGTTTCCATTCATGTATAATCACTTAAAAATAGAAATCATGCTGCCTTAAGGCCTTTACACACTGGGTTCATGACAAATAAACAGCACAAAAGTGCAAAATACTTGGCCATGAATATTTCGCATCAAAAGTACTCATACCAGCAGCAATGTGAATTTGCGACACTTGTTCAATAAAAGATCTGAATACATTTGCAGCCCCTTGGAAAGAAATGGTAATGGATTCAACATCACCTGGAGCCTCATCTGCAGCCTGTGTCTCTCCAGTCTGTCTGATCCAACAACCTCTTTACCTGGACGCTGGATATCGACCCAAAGGGACAGAGACTTTCAAGACCCCTCACTATCAGTCTAGATGTTTGTCGATGCTGCTCCACACGTTGTCCGTCACCTCATTATCTTTATCATTCTTATGTTTCATACAAAACACTGTGACGAGAAGTCGACAGGTTCATCATTGTTGTTGCCGTTTCACACAAATGATCTGCTGATTCCTTCATTTGTGGTGAGAAAGCTCGGAAAAATCTACCTTGATTTAGAGAAAATAAAAAAACAGCTTTTTTTCCCACATAATATTCCCCTTCTGTGTGAAAAAAAAACTCATCATATAAATGGTTAAAAAAATAAATAAATAAAAAAAGGTGACAACATGCAAATTAATCCCTGAAAAAAAATTGTAAAAATATGTAAAGACCTTTAGAATGAGCAGTTTCTATCTACAGAGGGTGGGGTCCTCTCCACACAGTGTTTATGGCGAGTGGCATCCAGCATTAAGGTCCGTTACTGCCACCTGCTATGTTGAGTGTGGACCACAGTTACACCCTCAACCAAAAACCAAACAACTTTATTGCTAGATGCCAGTTACAAACTGAAATCTTACACACTTTATTTTTGCATTGACTGCACTGTTCAGATCTCCATTATTAAAAAAAAGGGTTTTAAAACATTTCAGTGTTGTGTTGCAGGGGAAATTATATAAAACTTGCAGATAACTGCAGGGCTAAGGTCAGTTTGGTCAGGTTTAGACACAACTGGTTGAAGTCAGGAAAAGATCAGGTTTAGGGTTAAAATAAGACTGTTCTTGTTATGGTTACAGTAACAGATTCAAAGTTACCCATAAGCCCAGTTCAGACCAAAGATTTTTGAAGAGACAAAACTACTCAGGGTATTGCAGGTAGAAGTTGCAGCGGTGTGAACTGGCCCGTCTCAGCTTGACTTAAGCCGGATGGTTTGCGTCACTAGCAATCAAGATCAAATTACCAGAAGTAGGATATTCTCTTTCATATTTTAAGACACTACAAATGAGCTTTTATCCAGATAAGCCAGCAGTTAGAAGGGAAGTTCAGAGAGTTTTTGCTATGATGCACCGTCTCTTCACATTGGCGCTAAGTGGCAGGTTTTCCGAATGTTGCAGACCGGAACTTTGGAAGTTTTCAGTTACAGGAGCGGTAACAATGTTTACGTTCGGTTTGAGGAAGGAGACGAGTAGCATCTCCTGTGTTAAAGTCCAAAGATTTGTTTACTCTTCCCTTCCAAAGAAAACTGTGTGACTTTAGAACTACATCATCCGCCTCACTCTGTCTTGTCACTTAAACACAACAAGATGACCGCTATGTCGCTAAAAAAAAAAAAACAGCATGTAACCGTGTGTCGTAATAAGCAAACAACCTATTATCGTTTTTTTCAACAGAAGGGCAAGCTCGTGGACTTACATCCCACTATGTCAAACATAACAGTGTTCACGTTACTGTATCTGCTGCTGTATCTTATGTGAGCCACTACATCATGTCTGTGAGCAGCTGAACTAATGGAGACTGATGCTGCTCCCTCCTCTGTTCTTGTGCCTTTGACTCGCTCCCACACAAAGCCGTGACCGACTCCAACACATGTACTGTATGTCACAAGATATACGAGCTGCTGCAACTATTAACTATCCCCAAACCCGCAGGCGGGGTCACAGAGCGGAGGCCAGGATGGGCTGTTTACACTGTGTCCAGATTCTCACTGTTTGGTCTAATGACTGTACTCGTTAAAATGACAATGTTCTTTATTGTGTGCTACTAATACAATGAGTTCTTTATTGTGTGCTACTAATACAATGAGCTGTAAAAAGGTAATGGTATTGAAAAGCCATCGAAATTAAATAAACGGGACCAAAGCTATCATAGACATTGACGACAACCACAGACCTAAAATGATTTGTTTTATAATCTTCCTGCTTCCTGACTTCAATCACAAAATACATCCTAAAAATGTGACAAAGCATCTAATTCAAACTTTTGTGACGCTCGAGTACTCGATGATATTGACCTGTTTTGGGAACTAGTTTACTTGCGGCTTGAAATTACAGTCACGCATCTAGCAGAGAACTTTGAAACTTTATTCAATCCGTCGATAGCTAGGGAGACAAAATTAAAAAAGAAAAATCTAATCAGCAAATCATGGGATGCTGAGTGGATGCTGTAACTACTTGTGATATTAAAATTTCTGGCGACGGCCTGCAATGGCTATAAAATACAGTTTTAGGAGCAGCCACTTAAATTTTGTATTGACTGTAATGCACTTCATTTATGTTTACTGTCTTTCATTAAACACCAGCAATGAGTTCATTATATGAAAGGAATGCATCCATAATCCAATTAAGCTTGTTCAGACTTTAGAGTTTCACTGTTGGAAACCATTAAAGACACATCACCGAGTGTTATCATTAGACTTGATGTTTCTTCTCCACAAAACAGAGGGGAACACTTGTTTTTCACAAAAGTGCTCCAGAATCTAATAGCGACTGGCACTGAACTGCAGCGTTAGTCTTTTGCGAGGGAGAGACTAATTACTGCTTTTGTTGCATAAATTGTGTCACCACAACAATGTCAGTTATAAATTCAATACAGTACCTTTTACTGTACGGCTATCAAATAATGGGCCCATATCTGAACCTTTAAAACTGAAAATAATGTGATATTTGGCTTTTATCTGCAAGAAATATTACCTTATAGACATTTCAACCTCCAAAAATATTGAGGTCATAACTTAGACCAGTGTTGGTATATTTAGCAATAATTAATACAGTAATTGCAATATGTACCACGGAATTAACATGTCTAAATAAGACAAGTAGCATGACTCGTGTTAATTCTAAACACGTTTTTGCACGTCTGTCTGACAGATATTTTGTATTGACAGGACAAAAAAAAAAAAAAACTAAAGTGAGTATTGCTTTCATTCAAATATAAGGGGAGTCTGATTTTCCAATGATAATTAAAAGAACTCAAAAGAGCTGAACTGTGTTCTGTGCCACCCACAGCCTGAGTGAGCCCTCATCAACAGCTCCATCCACCCACCACTGGAGCAATTTGTTGAACTTGACTCTGAACATGCTGTTCATTTCTCTACCTCCTCTTTCAGTATCTCTTTTTCTCATCTTTCCATATTTTTTTTTGGCAGTGGAGCCAATATCAGAAGGTCTGGTTAAAGCGGCTCTCAGCAAACGGACACTCTGACAGGCTCCAAAACTGTGGACTGATGAAGCACTTTGGAGTTCGGAGGCTTCAAACTCCAGAGGTGAAATGAGAATATGTCAGATCGCAGCACTCCATCTCCAAATGTTAGAAACTTTAATCGACTACCAAATAGAAAATGAAGTGTAACTACAGACCTTTAAAAAACATATTACAAATTAATATCAGCAAAATGTAACACTTCTCGATCCTCATCCTAACTGCGTTCATTAACGGACGCAGGTTGGAAGCTACATAAAATGGAACAGGAAGGAAGGATGGAAGCAAAAGTAGGAAGCATACTTATGCTGTTCCTGTGGTCAAGAGGAGAACTGTATTACCACAAGTATTTGCAAGCGCTAATTCAAATGTATGTCTTCCACATAATCCACTGGAGGAAAAGACTGAAGCCAGATGGACCAAACGGTCAGCTCACCATGCATACACTACAACAAAACACCAACACATTCCCTTGAATCACCGTGCAGCTCGCCACAGTGGCAATCATTTGAAATGATCTGTGGAAAAATCCTGTTTACTTTAAAAGCTTTTGAAGGCTCAGGCAACTTGTGTCCATGTAGGTTGTTTTAGGCATCTAGTTTCTCTGATCCTCTGCAATGAATGGGTGAACCAAATCTATCAGAACCCACAGAGCCACAGTCGGCACGTTTATATGAGAGACTGAAGAAGAAGAAGAAGTTACCCACTCATTAAACAGCTCACAGGGCACAAGTTCCAACACTTTCCAAACCTCAATGAGGTTTGACAAACCAGTGAGGAATTTTGTCCTTCATAAAGTGGAATTACAGTTAGTGACGCATACTGGGAAAAGAAGAAAAGGACTATAGCTGATAAATGTAACGGGAGATCGGGACTTGCTTCACTGTTTGCAACATTATGCTCCTAGAACAGCTCGTCTCCAGCAAAAGGTAACATTATGCTGGCTGGATAGTTTGCGAAAAATGTAGCTGCATATCAGTAAAATGTTGACTGACAATATTAAAACGTTCAGTGTGTAATATTTAGTGACATCTAGCAGTGAAGTTGCAGCTTGTAACCAACTGAATACCCAACTCTCCACGACGACGGCTGCCAAAAAACAAAGTCCCTCATTAGAGGCATGGTTTGTTTTGTTCCTTCTGGGCTTTGATAAAGGGATGTTAACTCTGGTCCACTGAAACTGAAACATGGTAGGTGACGATTATGTCCCTTAAATCTGGATGTTACCCGCAATGAAATGGAAAAAGGGGAAGAGGAAGTCCCATCTGAGATACTGTGGAAATGCAGCAGCGCAACATGGCAACATGAGTCCAGACAGGACCCTCTCCCTCTGTAAATGACTCATTCTAAAAGTGACATAAGAAACACAGTGATTCTTATTTTCACATGATTATACACTAATGAAAATATAATGAGAAATATATTCCATTTCTGCCATTAGATCCTCCTAAATCCCTCCAAATCCTTTAAGATATCCAGTCTAGTTTGACCACATCTACATATTTTAAATACAGTTTTATTTACATTTTGTATAGAAACATTTGGTTCGAGTTAGAGAAAAGTACCATGCCTTGGATTAACACAGGAAAGTCCACAAAAACCTAAAGATTTAAGCAAAAAAAAAAAAAACTAAACCATTTTAACGAAAGAGCTTTTGTTACCTTAACGTAAACACCAGTCTTTGGTATAAGTTCTAGTCTGTTCTGAGTTCAGGATCACATTATAGTAGAAACAATTAAGTAGTGTTTAAATGCTATTCATAGGAAACAGGGTGGCCTCTATTTTAATAAATGGGGATAAGAAGTCAGTTGCAGCACCAACTGTGAGCCAGGCCTTGATGACCCCACATCAGCTAATGCTGTGGTTGAATGGGAGCAAATCCCTGCAGCCACATTCCAAAACCAAACAGGAGGGAGGTATGGAAACATTTTAACCACTGAATTACAGCACATATTATGGATTATGTAACAAGCAAATCAATTATATCTTTTAATTGTCCAATTTTAAAAAGTGTGTATGAATAATTTACTGTACGCAAGGCACACAGACATTTTTTTTTTATCAACCTGTCAAAGGTGAATATCCATCACATTTAATGGATTGGTCGCATTGTGTATTCCCAAAATTAGAACCTGGAGATTGTCAACGGCTAGATTCATTAACACTCTCTCATTTAATAAAAAGAATGTGTTTTGGCCTGAGCGGGCCGCTATGGTTTTCATCCAAACCTTGTCGAGCGCGGGCTTTTCAGACCCACATGGACCTCAAAATCAGCTAATCAACTGTGTCTGCCATTCCAAATATCCCCCTTTTTTCACCACATTGTCAGCGTTGTTCATGCAGAAGGATCATTCAACTTTCCTGACTTTGATTTCATGTAAATTATGACACAATAAAAGCCGGTTTTTCCTCCCTTGCTGAGTGGAATGAGTAAATAGAAGGGCTGTTTACGAGTCATTGCATCGTTTTGCTTGCTTCACAGATGTACAATAAAAGAGCATTTTGGCATCTGTATCTAAGGTGGCGGCTGACTGAAGGCCCGCTAATAGAGGGAAAAGAATTTAGCTGGCACAAGCAAAGCATTGTTGATTGGGACTTAAGCTTTCATTAAAGATTCGATGCATCCCAGCCGTTGGCACACCTCACTGCTCCCACTGTTTTTGCTTTGTTTCTTGGCAGACTCTTTTCAAACGCAGCCCACCAGTTGTCTGCCATACTCTTCCACAAGACACCCCCCCCCCCCTCCCCAAAATGGCAATTAGACAGAGTTCAGTCATGTCAGTGTGTTTCCACCCCATCCCACTCTCTCTGTGCTAATGTTTTTTCCAGCCAAATGCCACAGCAGCACACACACATATTTTGTTAAAGAAATGAATGTCTACACTGTGTACTTTGAGAAAGTACAACACACACCGCTGCTCATACACGGTGAAATACTTGCAAATTGTTGCAGTAAATAGTGCTTTGTTTTTTTGAAGCATTTTTGTAGCATACAAAACATTACATACATTCGGCTCTGCTTTCCTTCAGTACGTACTCCTTTAGGAGATTGGAGTTTTGCTTCTACAAGCATTTACTGAAGGTACACGGTCTCGTGAAGCAGAATTACTCACTGGTTAAGTAAAGTGCAGGTTCACAACAACGGTTCTTGTAGGCAGCCCTGTTCAATTTCTCAACAGTTGATAGTATTTCCAGGACACGGTTCAGAATAGATTATTGCTGCAAGCGCGGTATTGGTTGCAGCCACAAATTGGAAGTCTCAAGGAGCTTTTCACCTGGTTTACTATATGCTGGGACCGATTGGTCAATGAGGGGCAGGCGTGGCTTGCAGGTGGCCGAGATGATCAACGGGAACTGCAGGTAAGTAAGTGGGAGTGACCGGGTGAGTGGAAAACAAGGCTTAATCACTTAACCCTCACAGATGGAATAGATGTCACCTAGTAAGAGACTGATGCCCTGTCCACACTGATATGGATATTTTTTAAATTATTTAAAATATTTCTGCGTCTATTTAAAAAAAAAAAAAAAATCTATCCATGCGACCTTCGTTAATATCTCTGTACACATAGAACAAAAAAAACGCTAGTTTTTCTTCACTTTTGAAGGTGAAGAAAATCACTGTTTCTCCGAGAGGCCCAGACATACAGAAAAGTGTTCATTTTGCAAAATATCCGTATTCATGTGGACAGGGCATGACTATGATTATACTTACGAGAAAGCACTTTGTGACACACTGACAATGCCAAAACATGAGGTGCGTTTCCATAAACATATTTTATGAGCATTTTGAAGCTTCGCAAAATAAAATATAGTCCTCAGTTTCTCAGAAAAGCTTTTAAGGTGGTTTATGCCTTTTTCGGAGAAGAGAGTTTATGACCTGGAAATGAATACTTCAATTCACATGACTGATCAGCTGACCGATCCCTGGTGTCTTCCTGGATATTCCCATAATGCGTTAAAACATAGCTGTTAGTAGTAACGAGTACGTGATGAGGAATTGATGAGGAAACCAAAGTATTCATCGGTTTCATCCATCATGTAAACATCACAGTCATTTTAGATGGAAAATAGCAACAGAACGCTTTACTTCTTCTACACTTGTTATTACCGCGATGTGTAATGTCATCTATACAGCCACTAACGACATTATGCAGCCTAGTTTATTTGCTCCAAAACAGTTTTTGCAAACACATAATTTGCATTTTCTTTTGTTTTTCTGTTTTGTGACTTTTCAACAGTTTGCTTCAAATTCGCTTGACATTTTATTGGAACACAGCTATGTTTTGCACCATTAGAGTTTACTTGATGTTTTTTACTTTATTCACAACCAAGGCACTTAAGGGACC
This sequence comes from Coranthus polyacanthus, assembly GCA_037367275.1. Classification (NCBI taxonomy): domain Eukaryota; kingdom Metazoa; phylum Chordata; class Actinopteri; order Kurtiformes; family Apogonidae; genus Coranthus; species Coranthus polyacanthus. Next base: position 6,636,562 of record JAPQRN010000016.1, read on the forward strand.
GACTGGCTGATTTGAATGTCTTCCAAACACTTGCCTTACAAAGCCAAGAGAAGTAATTGTCAAACAATCAGTTCACTTGTTTTTGTCAAAACAGTATCATTATGCATAAATTACAAGAACTGGATGATGTGTGTAATATAGTCTGTGCTGGCATTCTTCTGATTTGATTTTTTTTTGTTTTTTTTTTCTATGTAACCATCCTAAATGTTTTTAAGGTATACCAGCACACCCAATATACTAGTTTGTTTGCCATCTCTTTTAATGTTTTGGGACTTCTGCAAAGTCATGTTTGTTGTCACAATGCTATATGAATATATGTTATTACCACAAAGTTTATTGAAATGTAGACTTTTAAAAATTGAACAAAAAGGGCTCAAAATGTCTATGAAAGATCCCTCATGCACTTGGCAATTTGACAGCGGGACAGCACTAAGCTCTCATGGACTTAATGGGAATCCACCCCAAAGTCTGTGAGTTCATTAGTGTGGACTCTGGGAGTGGGCCTAACAGAGCAGATGAGCATGAATACAGCCCGAGAGAAGGGGATAAAAAACAGGACCAGGTAGGTAAAGGTACAGTAATTTAGTAAGTTCTGGGAATGCAGCCAAAAAAAGTATTAGAACAAAAAGGCAGAAAGTAACCAACTTAAAACATTTCCCCACATTTTAATACGTGTCCTTAAAATATGAAACACAAGAGAAGGGAATAAACACAAAGGGTAAAAAGAATCAAATGGCCAAAGCGAGGAGGTCAGAATAGTTTATGTGGATTTATTAAAAAAAAAAGAAGAAAAAAAAAAAAAAAAAAAGAAAGAAAAAGTAAAAATCTCCACCCCTGCATTGTTCACAGTTTGCAACTTTCAGAAGGGAAAAGTTACGGCTTAGCCTCAATACGTCTCGCCTCATTTATGTAAGTGAATACCCCGGGAACTATCTCGAGCTTGCTCTGCGCTTCATTTTCCTACAGTGTGTTCCTACTGCATATTTCAGCTCTGCCCTAGGGCTGGAACCCACTTTAAACGGCCTCCCCAGCCAAGACAACTGGCCCACAGAGAGCAGATCTGCTCCCATACTTATCTTCTGCTCATTAGGTGCCCAGTCACTGTCCTGTCAGTGCAGGTAAAGGCTGTGTATGTATGCGTGTGTGTATGTGTGTGTGTTCCATATGCTGTAATCTTTGCTAGAGCAATGTAGTCATGTCTGACTCCAGCGACGACTTGCATTGACATGTTGAGTGACATGAGAACAGTCCCCGAGGGTGATTGTTTGTTCTAGTCAGCCAAATTCATTTCCATTACAAATATCAACTCCAGCACCAACAAACAGTGACTTCCTGCTCTGTAATCAGTTTTGACTGCCTGCACACTCACTGTCAGACACTGCAGCTAGATAAACTTTAGCTTCAAAGCAGGCATTTGGATGCAGCTCTGCATGTAATCCTCTCCCCCGAAACATCTTCAGAAGTCTTGGATAAACTTCCTATTGTTTTGCGAAGAAAGACTCGCAGTCGCTTGCATGGCTGAGAATGTGTGTTATGAGTACAGCCAAAACCCAATGGACACACTTAACTGCCTTTTTTCCATTTTCATTCAATGCAATTTGTGTCTCTAAACATTGTGATTTGAGTCATTTCTCCTGAGAAAGTGCTGTGAAAGGTTGATGACTTGCAAGTGCAGGCCAGACGCTTTCACTCAGTAATCAATGTCTGTAAATAAAACTTCCAAGCTTGAGTTTATAAAAGAAGCGCCGCCACAGGAATTGAGCCACAACTGCAGTCTGACCTCTGGTTGAGGTTGAGAAAATGAAGAGGTGTTTGCACCATGTCTGAGGCTCCAGAAACACCATGACAAGATGATGGGCTGCAACTACTGGATGCCGTTTCTCTTTCTATCACAGGCAGCGCAGCTTTGATGCTTTTGTTTGATATCAGTTATTACAGATGTTTTTTGCTGCTTTCATGGACAGTAGACGTGAGCGCAACTTGCAGGGAATTCAAAGTGCTGATATACATACGTTTGATCAAACGCAGAACATGAGGCTCATTTTTTTTTTTTTCAAACCAAGAACTGATAAATATAGCTTGTGAAATAGGCCGTGTGATTCACTTGTCAAAACAAATGGCAACACAATCCAGGCTATGTGACAAACAAACCTGGCAAGGGCAATATCTACTCAAAAGATTACATTTCTCCGATTAGAGCTCGGGGAGTTCAGCTGAAACATGAGACAGCATATGTTCCATAATAATGTGTTGGAATATAATGCGCTGCATGTTCAGTTTGCTTGAATTAAGCTTTGCTTGAAAACACATGTGACAGACTGTATTATCACGCTCTCTAAACTGTGATTTGGTCTCCATTAAGTCCAGAATATATACCAGTTTGTGGGCTTTTTGCTGCTAAATGCATCAGGGATGAACTGGAAAAAAACAAAAACCAAAAGTTCTGTATTTATGTTTTGTATGTTAAAAAAAAAAGGAAAAAAAGACCATGTCAGTCTCTTGTATAAGCACATTTTTGTGATAATAGTATGACATTTTGAATAATACTATCCCTTATAATTAAGTCATGGTGTTAAAGACCATAAACTGCACTTTACCATTCAAGGTACTATTGTAATGCAGTCTTGTTATCCTCGGTTTTTACCATGCCCTTGCACAAAACAATTTAACCTTTTAACAATGTACAATTAAATTATTGACAAGCAAATGTTGGCATTAAGTGACATTTCAGAAACAAATTTGATTACCTGACAATGGCTATTACAATGTTTGACTAATCAATGAAACTCTCTAATACGGAAAATGTCAATTGCCAATTTCCCACAGCCCAGCGTGACAACTTTAAATTGCATTATTTGGACAGCTAATATTTTAAAATTCAAAGATATTCAATTTTTTGACATTTACACCATAACCAAGCGACAACATGTTGATTAGTGATTAATTCTGGTAATCAGCTGATTTTATAAGCAATTATGCATACAAAACACACAAAAAAAAAAAAAAAATGCTAAATAATTTCTTTTGTCACTGTGATTCAGTAGGGTTTTTAAAACCACTTTTGACCAGGACTGAAAGTAAGGTATTATTAACATCAGTGTAAGAGGTACATAAGTAAAGCAGCTGATTACCGTGTCAGTGGTGTGAGTCTGAAGCTGAGTTCTGGTCGTTTCGCGGTTCCTCCGTGAACCTGCGAACTTTACGAGGACCGGAGAGAGGAGCTGAGCTGCACAGAGGCTCGGCTGACTGCTCAGGCAGATCAACACCTCACCGCTCAGCTCTCTCCCGCTGATGTAACCTAACCCTCTCCCTGCTTTTCTCAATCCCCTGCAGCTCCGAGCTTGGCCTTCCACATCCAGCACGACAAGTTCGTACACTCCCTTTCTCCTTTGTGCGACCCTGTGGTCCAGGCGATGAGATCACAGGTGGGTTTCGGTTTCCAGGACTTAGTTTTGCTGGGCAACGACGCCTGGAAAAGAACCTGGAAACAAAAAAGGGAAGGGAAGGGGAGGGAGGGGGTCATGCAGGACAGAGACTGCATTACAACCCCCTTTCACAGATGAGAACCATGTAATGTTTGTAACTCCCCGGACTTTACAGGCATTAATATAGAGCAGCGGTATGTTTTAGGTGAAACATTCTCCAAACAAGCAGCAGTTTCTGTAAAGGAACAAAGTTTGTAGCTCCACCATAAGCTGAACAATGCCAGGGCTTTGTTGTTTTCAAGGGGAATTCCACCAGTACTATAAGCCATCGTATCATATGGTTCATTATCAGGCTGATGAATATTCCCAGACCTAAACAATGTAATGGAAACAGCTTAAACTATTCCTCCGATTCTGTTCATATACGATAGGGAGGTCATTAAGAACACAAACAAACTGAAAATGGAAGATATGTAATTAAATCAATGTACCACAACTTCAATTCAGTAAATAAGTCTAAAGCATGTAAGATAATGTATCCCTACAGTTCTCCTTTCCATTCTTCTTTTCTTGGAACATTTTTCCTTCAGTGAAAAAAGCAGTGCCTGACATGTTTCAGTCGCACTGCCGAAACATGCAATAGAGGAGGGAAATAAAAAATTCATAGCTGCACTTACCCATATATTATTTCAAATCACTATTCAAAGGAGTCGCTTGAATTGACAAACGCAGTTAATTAACAAACTTTGCAATTTCCCTCAGCTCTATGAACAGTTTTAATGTTTTGTGTGTTTTTCTGTGTTTGTTTTATTTTGTTTTTTGGGCAGGTTTCCATTAGTTCACAGAGACAGAAGAATACAGAAAAGACATGCAGGCACAAAGAGAAGGATGTAATGCAACAATGGTCCCTGGACAGAGTTAATCCTAGAACATATAGTTAACAACTTAACAACTCTGTTCCTCATGGATGTTTGTTGCTGAAGTCCAGACTCAGGATGTTTGTCTGGTCTCTCGGACTGTGGTCTTTCTTATGACACAGCCTATGTAATCTTTTCTACTTACGTACTGTATGTAATATTGTCTACCAGGAGAAATAATGTGAATTTTACCTACAGAACTAGGAACGCCTGCATTAGCATCTCTCACTTTGTCTGGTGCCATTTTACCATATTTATTAGTTAGGTTGTAAACACTTTATAAATCAATTAAAACACATTACAGAATAGGAATAATACTCACCTGTTACTTGTCAAAGAGCCTACATTACATTCAGCTACTGTTAAGTCTCAGATCTCATTGAGCTTCCTTTGTCTCCATTAGTAGCATTTATACCCGTCAGCTAATATTTATTAATAAATTACTATCATTTAACCATTAGCATATTATAATATTGAATAAGTTTCATTTTGCAAATCAAATGAAAGTAAAATGTCAGAAAACTGTTAGCAATTAGCATGCTAGTGGTTAGTGCACAAGCTAAATGGACATTTGTAGCCATGTGTAAGCTGTTAAATTGCTGTTATAGTTTATGAATGCTCTGCTGATACGCACTGATGTTGCCATTGAACAAAAATGTTCACTTCTTATCAAAATACACTATATGGTCAAAA
>JAPQRN010000016.1:6641696-6673007 GCA_037367275.1 Coranthus polyacanthus
TGCTCTGCTGATACGCACTGATGTTGCCATTGAACAAAAATGTTCACTTCTTATCAAAATACACTATATGGTCAAAAGTTTTAGGGCAATTTAAAAACCATCCCGTATGTAATTGCTGAACATGTCGTTCCAAACCTCAGGAATGCTGTTGCTGCTGTTTAAGTCTCATCTATTCCTTGCTTTTATGAAGATTTTAGAACCTGGCTAGGGGATTTGCTCCCATTCACCCACAAAATCAGGGTGATGTGGCCTCTGGGCGGCTCCGCTGTTCTGTAAATGGAGAGAGCGAACATCAGAGCTGCATTGTGTTGCTACTTTGCCGAAGCGCAAAAGTTGCTTCACTGACAAGTTACAAAAAAAAAATCCCCTCTTACCGTCCCGGTCGGGATAAGTGGTATTATTTATAACATTATTTAACATTTTTGTATTTTTCCCAGGAGGCATTATTTCTATCATTATTTAATTCCTGAAATTTTTATTTATTTTATTTTTTTTATACTTAAAAAGAGAATTTGATTCCTCTTTTTTGGGAATCAAAATATGGTCAGCCTAGTGTAACTTGTTTGACCATAGTGTAGAATAGAGATTAGAGGAAAAAGACGAAACTGACTTTTTGAGAAGCGCTTTCAGTCCATAATGGTGCTTTTGCTGGGCGTTTCTGTTGCAGTGGAATATATTGACTTTCAGTACTTGGCATCTGTACTGTGCTAACTTGTGCTGGCACTTGTGCTTTATAACTGTAAGCTAAAGATATGAACTGTACTCTTGTTAAGTATGATAGTAGAGGTTCATGGTTACTTCTTACAACTCTATACATACACTGGATTAGTCCAGATACTGGATTAGTAAACGCTTTAAAAGATGGCTGCTTCACGGTGTTCTTACTGACGCCGCCTGAACCTGGTCGATACCTTTAGTGTTAGTGAAGCTAACAGCTAGGGATGCTAATAAATGGTGAGGTAGCTATTTAACACTTTACAATACGGCACTCTTTGCCTTTTATGCATGGCAGTAGCTCATTAGTAAACGGTCTAACATGCTGACTGATAAAGGGAAAAGATAAAGTAAGCTAGGAATAGCGTCAACCTTGGCAAATAGCAAACCTGAATCAATGCATGAAAACGGTTTTAATTCATTTTTAAATGTTTAAGAATTTTTAAATGTGTTGTGAGTAAAGTGTTTACACCTCAATTCATAACCTAATTAGAAACTATTTATAAATCATTTTATTAGGGTACCCTTATTGTAACCCTATACACTTTTTCTTTATTACCTCTCATTGAGGTTCATCCTTCATATAGCTTATTGAGGCTGCTTGCAGTTCCTGGTCAGTGCAACACAGAAAAAACAAGCACCGTTTGATTTCATTTGCATTCTGTTTAATTATTCACTGTTATCTTCTATCAACACATAATCACAAAGCATTTGAGTTTTCCATTCCATGTAACAGCAGTGAGGGCCAACCTGCCTTATCTGCTAGGATTTAGTAGACACTTTTTATTCAGAAACTGTTCAACTTGACAGCATTATAGCATTGGATGAACTACTTTATATTTATACAGTATGCAAACATATTGAATATCAGCACAGAACACAGGCTGTGAGCATCATTAAAACAAATATATCAGCATATGTTCCTCCAGATCTCCTGCTGGTCCAGTCCCAGTGCGAACAGCGACAGAAGTACGTAATCATGACAATAAAGACGTCGTATCTGTATATTTTTGAAATGTGGTGAGAAAACACCCTCCAGGTGCAATGCCATCTTAATTACTTCACCAGAGGAGGTATACATTGCAGGGACGAGAGACAGAAATATAACATTCCTCCCGCTGAACAGTACTGTAACACATTCATATCAGCTGTTAATGTTTGAAACATATAACCCCAGATCCATAAAAAGACCTGTGGGCTGCTATTATAAGCTATGAAGCTGGTGATAAATCTGACTGAGAAGGTCCTTGGAATTCTTTGCTGTATGATAAATAATGCAGAGGAACTGAAAGGACTCACTGCAGATGTTTTATTCAAGCGAATGAGACAAAGTGCTTTAATTGGGCATGGGTTTCTTGGTCAAAAAATAAAACATGTTGGCATAGGTTGGCATGGAGGAATACTAGTAAAGACTACAAGGCTGAGAGATTGTAGAGAGCCCAGAGAAAAAGCCATAGGCTTGAAAGCATGAACTTTTTTGTCTATGTTTTTGTTACTAAAAAGGAAGTCAAGTTTTTCAGATTAATCACTAATACATCAGCCACTATACCGCTGAGTAGAAGGACGTGTGTTTGACTGACAACAGAGATAGAAGAAAAACTAAGAAAAAATAAAATGTAGCTAAATGTAATTCCCAGTCCAATAAGACAGCGGTGTGTACAATTTAGGATTACAGCATGTAGACGAACCACTTTTGATATTTGAATTTACAACTGAGCTATTTAATGTGATAGACAGCAAGCAAAATAACATCAACTGCAAGCTTTTTAACAAAACCAAGTGCAGAAAATTTGTCCATGTTTGTGATAAAAGCATTAGCGAGACAGCTCATATTGTTATTCAGTGCATTTTTTTGTCCCTCTGTGTCATGTAAATGCATTTCTATCCATGTACGTGTTCAATTTGTGCCTAGAACATAAAGGGAAATTGAAATACGACAAATGCGTTTTAACATTTAACTGAGATAGGGGAGCATTTCATTGAAATGTCACTCAAAGCAAAAGCAGGAAGCTACTGTTAGCTGTAAATTTCTCCATCTCCATAGTCCTTTGTGTTCACTGTCACTTTCGGCTTTAAACTCGATGAAAATCTGAATGTTACTGCCTCAAATAACTTTCAGATGGAATGGTTTGACTGGTAACAATAACCCCTTTCAAACAGGAACTCTAGGGAAAAGCAAGGTCTAGAGTTTGACCAGTTATAGTTTCACACATCTTACCATGTGTGAAGGGTTGAAGGAAGCAATGAGAAGTGACATGATGTAAAAAGTCAGAAAAAGCTTTGTTGTTTATTATACCTCAGGTTCACTGACGGTGGTCTTGCTGGTCTCTTGCTGCGCTTCTGATCTGACAAATTATTTCTGCCCTTCCCCTTATGGATGGCAGGTCCCTGATCTCATGGGCTCTCTCCAGGCTACTTGTAATTTACAGTTACTGTGTTTGTGTGATGGTTATCTAACTGCTCCTTCTGATTTGGTCCACTACTGCTCTTATGTAGCATAATAATGTGCAAGGGCCAGACATTGTACTCAGGTGCCTGCATTGTAAGTCCAAGTCAACTTTCCTGGACATCTTCCAACCCAGAAATGTCTAGACAGTGTCTGAAATTCATTTCAATTTGATGGGGCTAAGTATGGCTTTGCCTGTGTCTATGTACACAGAAAACAAACAGAATCTTGACTTGTGTACAGACAACCCAGAAATACAAGATTCTCTCCCCTGGGAACTGATTTTTTCTCTGCTGTGCACTGAGCACATGCAATTTTTACCAGCCCAGAACAGGGACTTTTGCACACACCACAATTCATGTCCACTGACAACATTTATAGTTATTGAATTCAGTATCCTTTGACTTGCGTTATACTTATCCACTTTATTTTGGAAGATTAAGGAGGAGCACAGACAGTTTTTGTGCAAAACGTCTGGGCAGCGCTACAGTCATTGACTAGTTTTCTCTACACCAGCTAATACAACATCAACAACAATGGCTTTGAGGAAGACTGGAATAGTTGTGCAGTTTGGGGGTGTAATTTATAATAAATTATAAAAATAAAAAGAATCATTTGGAGCAGGAGTGTTTTGATCAGACTGCGTACGAGAGCTGAATGTGGCTGCAAGGTGCCCTGTGACCTTCTGGATTTTTGTTGTTGCACATCGTAGACCCATCCATCCGAAGAGACAGCACAAAGTGGTTGAAAATGTTCTCGTAGGGTATTTGAGGCCACTTCTTCATGTCATCCTCCCACTCGTAAACAGCCGTTAGTTAAGCTAGTGTTAATTAGCTCAGTGGAGAGAAAGGATCCGGCAAAAGTGCCACACAAAAACTGGAAGTTTGTTGTTTACTTCCACATTCGAAAATAATGGGGATAGGCACTTATTTAGAGGTATTTTGTCGCTGTTAGCAGTGATACAGTCATGCCTATCATTATCCTGTGCATGGATTTTCTTATATAACACTGAATTCCAAAGCCAATATTGTAATGTTGTCATAGAGTGCATCTTACTGCCCACAGACCAATCAAGAATAGTGTCAGACAAAGCAACACTGTCAAAATGTCCAAAGAATCCAAAGTTCATGGCTAATGCATCTGAGAGAGTCAGCAAGAAGTTTGCTCTTGTACCACTGATGCTCCTCTGAGAAACATCTGCATTATAAATTCTCTAATATTCTTAAATGTTTCATATCAGTGTCTCTGGAGGAAGGGAATGAGGTGTCAGAAGTAGCATCATAACAGGTATTCAGAGTATCAATGGATGTCCTTGTCGTTGTCTCAAACATCTTGAGTCTTTAGAAACATAACTCATCCTGGCATCAATTTAAACTCTTACACGTCAGACAAGTTTAAAACTGAAATATAATTCTCAAGAGTGAGACAATCTCCAAAGTGAGTGCGCTATTTGAGCTATTTATTCAAACAGCTCAGGAATCCCCCCTCTGCCATCAAGTAGCTCTGAGTGTTACATTCAATACAGCACCTGCTCAGATCCGGCTTAGAGGCCCGCGTAATGTTACAGCTGACGCTACCTCGCCGGATTACAGGAAACCAACCGTGAAATATGTCAATGGCCCGGAGCATCGGCAGGCCGGTATGTGATGTTATTGTTTGTGTCAACTGCCGTCCCTTGCCAGTTACACCCCATCCATTCAGAGCTGCAAGGGGTAACGGCACCGCAGCTTGTTTCTTGATGCAGTTTTCTCAAGTCCATAACACCCCTAGGTCCTCAGCTAGTTGCAATGGTGAAGAAATAGTCTCTTAAGTGGAAGTAGGAGTGTGCAGTATGAGTCACTGACTGTCTGTTTCAGTCAGGATCAGATTTTATCCCTACAAGCAGTGTCATCAGATTGATCCAGAGAGTTGTGTTATCTAGTTTAGAGTCCATTTACTTTTACTAGTAGAGTTAGAATGTGATATTTGTCGGTGACCCCTATGTAACTTATTTATTTCTTGCTCTACTGTCAGGTCTGAGTAGATTTATGTTGGATAAACCCTTCATTTTTGGACACAATTTTAGTATTAGCTTAGCTTATAATGGGTAGAAGGGCATGAACCCTTCTTAGGATGCCCTTTAGAGAAAAATTTATTCTAGTACGAAACTGCACCTTTTTAGTTCTACAAACATGCAAGGCATTAAGAAATCTAATGATGGTGAAGTTTATATAAGGCAATGCATGTTTATTTGTATAGCACATTTCATACGCAGAGGCAATTCTAAGTCCTTTACATGAAGCATTAAAAACACTGAGAATATAGCAGAAAACTAATAAAAACTGTTTAAAGGAAAATTAATTAAACAATAAATAGCATGAAAAATAAAACTCTGCTAAAATGTAATAATGAGAAATGTAAAAATTACAATTACAATGCAATGCAACACTGTTATGTACTGAGCATTTGATTCTGTGGAGAACACACTTGCTGCTATTTAATATTTAATGTCTTGTAATTTTATGCATAAAAACATGAGATTTACTCAGTGTGTCCATGCTTTAAGTCTCCAAATTAATGAAATTACAGTACAGTACATCTTGAAGGCAGGGCGACTCACCCCACTCATTTATTATTAAGTGGAACCTTGGGAATGAAATGGATGCTGAATATATCTGAACAAAAGCTTCTCGGTGAATGGTGCACAAATACTGATAATGCTGAAGTTCATATACGTGTGTGTTCATTCCCACGTCTCAACATGGTGTGGAGTTGTTTACCAGCATGACATTCACAAATTCTCCTCTTTCATTAAGGAGACTAATTTTGTCAACTGCTAATTGCTTGTGATCAAAATAGCTCAAACTTTACCATTTAAAACCAGCTTAAAAGACAAGAGTTATGTGTGCAGGAGGGAGCGTTATGTATTCCTGGCTGCTGTGTAGCTATAGTGGTCATCAGCATGAACAGCACATCTGCACAATAATACATAAATAACTGCACACACATTATTCAACTATGCACATAGGTTGCCAATTTGAGTTGGTCAAGCTGTACTCAACCACATTCCTACTCTTTTTTTTTTTTTAGAAATTCTTTACAGAACTGTATGGGTGATTAGAGTACAGGTTGTTAGAGACAGGTGTAAGACATAGGACACCACCATCGTCACCAAAACTCTAGGGTTTCTTGTTCAGCACATAAAAAACAGACCATTTCACTTGTGATTATCTGAATCAGTGCCTTATACAGTCCAAATATACTAAAAATACATAGTAGAAAATGTGTCTGCCAACACTTCAAAGCTGTCAGAGTGTGAAATGCTACGTCATCTCCTCCACCTGTTGCTGTCTGATTGTCATCTGGTAGAGATCCAGTGTCATTTGGCATCTCAAACACCAAATGAACTCATTTCAGTCGGCCTTCCCCAATCCTTAACAAAGACTCCATATTGATTATGGGTGGTTTCCACATCCCTATTAACAACTGCCAGTGTAAAACCTGTCTAGTTACGAGATATAGGCTTCATTACATGCAAGTTAATTTTGAGCTTTTCTTTATGTGACAGTGTAAATGGTTTGCATCAGACCTCTCCTAAAGTAAAAGAGTCACTTTTTCTCAGAAGACAGCAGACAGTTATGAGCCTCAAGATGAGGCAGGATTTTGACACAGATCATTTCTCATTCAATATCTGGGTGAAAGAAAACAATGTCCTTGCACTCATGCCGAAACATTACCCATGTGGATAATAAGCGATTAAGCATCTGTTGTCTCTGAATGCTCTAACCAGGCCTGTCTGCTTCTGTTAAGAAGAGTCTGAGGCTTTTTTTTTTCCTTTTCAAAATAATTGCATTAATTTAACTCTTTCCTTGTATTATTTCAGTATTTCAGATATAGTGTGATAACAGTATTGTTGCAATAAGAGAGTGGACACCTCAAATGTAATGTCTTACAAAATTTCTGAGATTTTTCTTATTTAGCCACTTTAAGACAGTAAGTGAATAATTTCAGACACTAGGGACACAAGGAGTTTAAACACAAAACTGACATATTATCACCAAAAGGATGGCCTATTTACACATTCACATATTACAGATCAAATGTGTTCTCCTGGTTAGAACATGTCCTATATTTACTCTTTCTAATTCTGTATTTGGTCCCCACCACCTCCTGAAGAAAAAACCTGATTCTTTAGCTACTAGATGCAAAATAGTTCAGTATATTCATCAACTAGTTGCTAACACTGCCACAGTTCCTGGTTAGCAGGTTGGGCACAGTGAGGTTTTAGCTTTATTAAAATAGAAACAGCAGCCGTGAAACCCAAGGGGCAAGTGAATTCAATGCAGAAGTATCGTAAAGTGTAATACCACTGACGGCCACTAGCTGCTGGCTCTAAAAAGGCCTGGCTCCCATTGACTTACATTGAACCTCTCTCTAAAAATACTAAGTCAGTATTTCTTTTCTCATTCATTTTATTTGGATCCGGGCAGGTGTGATCGACAGCTCACTCATCAAATCAGACTTTTGGAGCTTCCTTCTGTTAATTGACAGACAGTTTGGCTAGTTGTAGTTACACTAAGGAGATTGTAAAATGACTTATAAAATTAAACAAATCTTTGACAGAGTTTATCGTTTCATCATGTCAGTAAGTTAGCGTTTAGCGTTAGCTCACCCATCACTCTTCGCAGATGGCTCTGACCCCTTGTGCTGACGCAGCTCGGCCCCTTTTGTCCAAATATAGTCGCTCCAAGGAGCCAACATAGCAATGGCCAAAAGCCAAACTCTGGCTTCATAACTGCAGTCCAAAAATCAGTGGGTGGCGTCATGCTACCTTTGTCCACTTCATATATGGTAAAACCCAACCACTGAACTGAATGATGCTTAAACAAAAAAGTCAAGTTAGGATATTTTGTAGGTTATAAAGTCATTCCATAACTGTAAACATACTTTTAATACTGCACCTTTAATATTCCTCAGGTACCTTAAGTGTCGACTGAATGGAAGGAATAAGAGTTTTTCCAATTTCACAACATTAGCCACAACTTACTAAGGACACTGACTGTTCTGAACTCAGCAAAGGTGTGTTTTGTCGCTAATGGATTCAACTTTGTATAGTTTTAAGACTGTAATTATGTTGTTGTCCTTTTACCAAAGCGCAGTCTCACTTTGGGAATTCGACTAAATCTCATGCTCTGTAATAGTTGCTTGCCCTAGAGGGCAACTGCTTTATTTAACAATAGCTGCCTCCAAACCTTGGGTCGAGACCTAAAATGGGTCTTGTGGCAGATTAAAATACACAGCAATGCTATGATAGAAAAGAGCAGTTTTTCCTCAGACCACCAGCTCTTTGTTATCATCAAAACATAAAGCCAAACCTGATTTATATAAGATTTCCTTCCAACAACTCCCAGAGACGTGAACCTGTAACACTGAGTTTTATGTGTAGGTGGATAGGGTAATAGCAAAAACAGGACATCAGCCACTGGGGGAAAGGCAACCATAATAGCCCTGATTCAATACACCAAAAGTTTAATGGCTGCATCACATCTGCCACATTAATGCTACTGGGTGTACTAATTGGCATTGCTGCCTCTCCTGAGAACCCAGTTACACTTAGGCTTTTGAGACTGGATAAATAACCCACCCAAGACACATCAAGAAAATAAGAGCATCTAAGAAGCATTACAACATGAGGTTGAGATGCATCCTAGCCAGATGTTCAAAAGATTTAAATGCATCAGACTACCCGAGAGGCTTGTGTATTCTCTTCTGCCCAACTGGAACAAGCAAGCAGTCTGTGGAAATTAGCTGTGAAGGTTCTGTCCCATCATCCGCTGTGATACAGCAACTTATGTTATAATGAAATCAACTGTTGGTGACCAGGTCACATGAAGGCAACAGGATAACTACATGTTATTAGTTATTTCAACATATATGATCATGCAGAAGGTGCACCAAGCTATTGAACTTATCTGCACAAAGACTTACTGATCCATTTGACTGAGAGAGCAACAGAAGTGAGAACTGATAAGTAATACAAATAGTCTCTTTCATGATAATAAATACTTCTACCTCTGGCAAGTTTAATAGCTACCAATCAGTCACTTTCATACCACCTCTCTCAGGATTGGAATAGTGAGTCACTGATATGCAGAAAACTAAGATAGAGATGTGTTCTTAATATAGGGTGTTAGCATGCTATGTATGTATGTATATTTCATACAAATCAAAAGTACTAAACTTTTTAAAATTCTAACCTGATCGCGGCATCAGATGAAAATTATTAGATGCTAAAGTGAGATAGCATCAGTTGTTTTATTGCCCAAAACATCATATATTTATGTTGGCAAGGCCTCTAGTGGCTATAGTGACAACAGGATCAATGGAGGAAGATGGAAACACTCGTGTCAATAAAACACAATGAGCAATTTACAGGATGGGATACAGAGTTACAGCTCACTCTGCCTGTCCTTGAGTTTCTGCCACTAGATTTAGTTACATGTCATAACTAGACAGACTTTACAGAAACACTTCTAGACTATATTAGCCAAAAACAACCGGACTACGCTGAAAAGGCATGCGGCAGTGACCCAAAATATAACAAGTCTTGCTGTTATAGCTGTTGATTCCATCTGAAACTACAATTTTCCTGCTCAAGAAGCACTCAAAAAGCAGAGAAGTAGCTCAGTTTACATAGTGTCATATAACACTAATGAAAATAAATAATAGCCCCTTGTGAAGTTTTATGAGCCTGGAGCTCCAAACCCCTGGTGAGCCTTTCATAGTGAGTGCTTTCATATTGTAACTGCCCGAATACAAGGCCTATAACATCATTACGATCTGATGCTACAGTAGTTTACAAGCAGTGAAAGATGACAGTAGCCTGACTGTGAAACACAAAGTTGATGAAAGAATTGCTGATGGTCTCCTTCACTTCATCTTCAATGATCTTCATCTTCTTAGTCATGTAATCCCATCACCGGTCTTGTCAGAAGTGTTACAGCCCTCTCTTTTCTGCACTCTAAGCTGGGTTTTCTTCTGCAGGAGGCTGTAGGCAGGGAGGGTGTTTAAGCTGATATACTTACATAAACCAGCCCTATCCGTTGTGTGTCTCCCCTACAGGTTCCACATTTCCTGGTTTCCCGGTCCCTGACGGCGCTAACACACGTCTCACTCCTACATTCATCACTCACTCTACAACACTGCTGAAGCATTGATTCCTCACTCCTCATGCTCTTTATTGTTGTTTGTCCTTCTATAAATCTGCATGTTATAGGTGAAAATGGCTCAACACACCACTTCCTGATTTAAAATCATCCAGAGCATTCCCACTTTGACGCTGACGTAGTATCAGCTGTTTGGAAACACTTGTATAAAAAAGATTCATTTGAAAAAGCCCTACAATTGCACGTCCTTTACCGCTGTCTCAACTGGGTAGTTTGTTGGTCAGTTTCTAGCCTAAACTAGCCCCAATACAAGCCACCCAATCGTGGCAGCTGCAGTATTGCTGTTATTGTTGAGCGTGAGGTTAGTTTGAGGAGTACTTGTTCAGTTCCCCATTGGAAAGGATTGTGTGGCGGCAATATTCTAAATATAGCATGCACTTGAAGTGATTTCTTTAGATGGTAAAGCAGTACAAAAACCCAAACTAACACTTTCAGACCCTCATATGCTTCTGCATACATTGCAGTTCTCTGTCTAGAGATGACCCTGAACAACTCCCTCACACATCCACGCCTGGCCATTCAACCCCTCCTTGACCCGTTTTCAACCTCTTGTTCACTTAGTAGCACTTTTCAGAATCATGCATTGTGTGGAGATAAACTTACACTTACACTCAATATAAAGAATAATCTGGAAAGGGTGGACAATTAATGAGGAAAATGCCCTCAAGTAGTCATTTTATTTATTTATTTGCTCATCATAACAAAGATATGTTCACAAAATGAACATTTCCTCAACCCAAGTTGAGTATTATTTAAGTTGAGTACTATCATTTCTGCTTCCTGCTACTTTCCTACTCATAGAAATGTGATTCCTTTATACTGTACCTCATCTTGAAAACCTAACACCATTCTAGTTTATGTGTGTTTTGGACAGCCACATATATGGAACCCATTTCTCCATCTCTCACTTATGTACTCATGTACGCTCACTTATGTTGACCCTTCCTGGTCATATTTGAATCAGAGAACAGACTCCATCTGTGTTTAAAGCAGCCTTTGAAATGAATGTCCGAGTGTGAGTCAAAGGTCTCTCCACAATCAGACCAGGCTCACAGTGTCTTTATAGGAGCTCATCAGTCTAGCAGTGATGAGTGCTTTTCTCTTCTGTCTGTTCCTCATCTTCCTAGATTCAAGGGCCCATACATTGATTGAGGATTTAAACCGAAGATAGAGATGCTCACTACACTGCATATAAAATAGATCGCAGAACTTTTCAGAATAAAAAAAAAAAATAATGCAGAAAAATATGACTCATTTGTTGCCCCTTAAAGGATTAAGTGAATGTGACACAGCTTGGAATATAAATGCATGGTGTCCGGAGTATAAATGAACAGATATTTAGTCTCAACTCCAGAGACTAGGGTTTGTTTTACCCCCTTTAGGCGCCAGGGATGAAAATGAAAACAAGTACCACCAGTGTCTGTTTTCGTGTTAGCGCAAGGCAAGCATTTAATGTGTAACACAGCCTTTCTCTCAAGAAGAAAGTCTATTTTCTTCCATCTGCTAAAATTTGGTAATTTTCTGCCTCCAAACAACAACAACAACAACAACAACAGACATCTCAACAATAATGGACTATAGTAAATGATGCCATAGAGTCGATTGGGTTCTGTGCACAGATCATAGACTGAAAAATAAATGCAATGAATAAAACTTCCTGTCAACATGGTAACTGCAGTTGTCTCTCTGTAGGCCTGTGAATTGCTGCTTCTCACACAAACATAGTTCTGAAAAGATACATGTAACAGAATCAACAGAACAGAAATTATACACAACTAAACTGGAACACCAAAACATGTGCTGAAGGAAATGTACTGCTGACTTGCTGATTAAGTTTTACCATTAACATAATAAGAGAATGTTGTTAATTAACATATCTGGCAAGCTACCAGAACATCAATTTAAAAAACAAAAAAGGGAAATGTTTAATTATCTTTCCACCAAAAGATTTGATCTTGTTGTACAATATTTGGTGGTTGTGACTACAGCATTATTAAAATCATTTACAGTTATGCTTAGGCACTGACAGCACTTGATTAGAGGGGAACGTACCGCAGCTGGCTTATTACAGAAAAAGACATTCTCTAACAAAAGCATTGCCTCTGAACATAATCCAGACAGTGATTGCATTTGTCAATACATTGTAATACAGTTGTTAGAGGTCACGCTGGATCACTCGTAGCAGCTTGTCAAACCAAGGCGAGACACGTTATGAAATAGGCATTCCAAAGGCCTGGTTATACCATGATCTTTCATGGCGTAAAACCATCTCATTGTCATTAATAATATACTGGCTACCACATAATTAGCTGATGGAGAATTTCCTCAGGCTTCATCAAATAACAAGCCTGTCTTTCAAAATGTCAGTTTTGTTGACATCCAGTCCCACCACGACAGGCTCGTCCTCCAGTCTGATGTCACTTGAGAATGTTCGGACTTTGTGACATTTACTCAACCCGTGAGATTACTTCTGTCTCTAGAGCTGCTCTGGTTTATATAGTGACTTTTAAATCGACAACACCAGACAACAAACTGCAATTGAGAGATGTGAATGAGCATTTAATACCAAAGTATTTACACTTCCCATGGCTACGGCGCCGTTTCCTTGAGGCAAATTAGCATTTAAATGAACTTTGAACATCGCGTTTAGGGAGCAAAGATAATGCTGGTGTGGCTACATCTGGGAATGCGTGCAGATGGGGTGTACCTCAGTGAAAAAGCACATGTGTGGTCCAACACAGCAGCAACATGCTCATGTCCCGCTCCTCTTTCTCACCAGCTGTCAGATGAAAGCAGCTAGGTGGCGGCTGCTATCTGTGCTGACAGCTCCAGTTATGGCCACAGCGTGTTGTGCTGGCTGGACCAGAATACATCAAGCTTTTTTTTAGCTTCAAAATCTCTCTCATCCCTCACAACACATCTCCCATCGCTTAGTATCAGACCTGCCTACATGGGCAGCTATCAGGCCCGCCTCGTTTGTTCCTTGTTCAGACGGAGATAGTGCGAAGCTGTGAGGTGATGGCTGTCCAGGCAGCCTCCCTCTCCTTCTCTCTCAGGGGTGGCTGCATGACCCCCAACCAACACAATCACATGCCTTGACTCCACATTTTTGTTTGCGTATATGTGATGAGACAGGATCCTCTTTGCTGCAATAAGGCAGTACCTCACCAAAGGTTTTCTCAGAGCAAGAGCTTTGTGTATCCAGGCGAGAGGCGAGTCATTTGTGTTACTCCCTGGCTGAGCTTCACTCTCCGCTTTCTTCCAGCTTGTGCATCTGGCCAGTCGCACAGAATAAAGTATTCATGTGTTATCATTGTAAACGTGTACTAAAAGGTCCTCGACAAAATGCATAAAGTAAGCAACATCCTGTATTCAAGCAACTAGCAAGGGACAGCTTCATTCTTATTTATACTTTTGTGGTCCCACTTTTGTGAACATGCATGAGATGATGCACACACACACACACACACACACACACACACACACACACCTGCCACCCCCTCCTCCCCTCCGAGCCTGCAAAATTCATGCACTTCAGCATATTATTTCAAAGTGTTCCAAAAACCTGGAAAGTGACTACATGCTTCAGGGTGAAAGATGATGTAGGGCTTTTGGAAGGAGCTGTACGGTGTACAAAAAAAAAAAAAAAAAAAAAAAACTACTACAAAATGGTTTCCTTTTTTCCTCCCTGGTGTACTTGTAAAAGGAATAAAGGGAGTGAAAGTGTGAGAAAAGCAGTTTTTTTACAACAGAAAATGCATTGAAGACAAACGTATTAAAGAAGCATCCAACTGTGGTGTTCATATTCTTTTTTTTCCCTGTACAATCCACTATCCGGTGGAATATTTATCCTCCATATTGACTGCAGTCTTTATCTATAATGTATGTGGTAAATAAATAATCGTCCACCTTGCTGGCGGCAAGTTTTTTCCTATAGGGAGAAATAAGAGTGTTGAGTCCACGGAAAAGTAACATGTCTACAAACACCATTCACCCCCGCATGTCTGTCCTGTCCTTTTTGTCGGTCTTAGGTCCTGATTATTACACTTTCTTTCATGTTTTTTTCTCAGGCTGACCTGGAGTTGAAAGCATCAACTCTGCAAAGCTCCTCTGTGCGATACATACTGAGTCAGATGAAGAGTTCAGATGACACGAACTTTGGATTATTTATGACGATGAGATTTAACAGTAAGCATCTTGGTAAGGTTATAGCCTCTGAACTGGACCGATGCACATTGTGTTCAGAGCACATAAATAGATAAGAGATAGACCTGTTAGTAGAACATGCAGATTATACTCCTTCCTGTGACAATGATCGTTCTCCAAAGCAGATATAAGACTATATTATTTAATAATATCAATATCCCAAATTACAGCGAGTCCATGAAAAAGTGACAGTGAAATCCTCAGCTCCACTTGACTTCATGGAGATTTGAATCGACTTTTCGATCATTTTTTAACCATAGGGTTTCACACTACTCTTTATGTGGTTGCAACAGGTAGTAAAGAAAAAAAGGTCTGGAATCAAACAGCAGACTTAAGAGATTTCTTTTTTGTTGTTATGCAAAAAAAAACTGAGGTAAAGCAGAGGGAATGTCTTTTGTTAAAGCTTCAGTATCAAAGGCTATGCTGTACTGTAATGTGGCCATTGTGCGTGGCTTGAAGGTTACCCTGCAGGTTAGCTGATGTGCACCTGTGCGAGGTGCTTTTGGTATAGAGAGCATAGAAACTAAGTATTGTGTAAGTAACCCTCTAATCATGGCTGGATCTCCAGTGTGATAGAAAAAAATAGCTTTATATCCTGTTAGAAATATAGATTCTGATGATTGTTGTAACCTTTTGCTCCCCTTTTCTTTAAGGTCCCTCTTTCAAGTTATGGTATTTTGTGTTATTAGTGTGGTGTAGGTCGTTGCCATAGTCACCATTACACCTCCTACCAATTACCACATTCAAACCACATTCATCCCAAATGAAAGAACTTCCCTGAAAACATGTTAATTGCCAAAGCAAGAAAGTAAATTTTTGACTTTACTCTAACGATTAGTACAACATTCTGTAGACTTTTCAACCCCATCATGCATCTTGGACATACAGGTTATCAAAATATATGGCATGCCCCACAAAGATGTGAGTGGCTATCCCGTAAGCCTATAGATAAAAAGGAGAAAAAGAGTCTAAAAGGTTAAATCGGTACTCGTCCAACTGAGTGCAGACACAGAGCCTAGCCTCGCCTGCAAGTTACAGGGTCACACGATGTGCAAAGCTGAGCATCAGTCAGGGAGGAAGTTAAGGCTGTTATCTCAGACTCGTCCAGGTCTTATGGGACTAATTAATTAGACTTGTGCATGTTTTGATACTGAAAGAGACAGAAAAGATAGCGAGGGTTAGACAGGGAAAGAAAAACAGAAGGAAAGGAGAGGAATTGAAGGCCGTCCCAGGAGAGAGGAGGCTGCATAATGACATGCAGGCTCCTCTCTGTGCCTCGCCAACATCCCCCCAGTTGTTTTCCTCAAAGGTGTACGGCACAAGGCAAAGGGAATTATTGATAAATGCTGGGCCTGTATCGGGTTGTTGATTTACCAAAAACATGGGCATAGCTCATACTCAGACCACCCGCCACCTTCCATACTGTGACCACAAGCGCAGTCATTAACACTGTGCAGTTACAAATGAGTGGGCAACAGAATCACAGTTAGGAAGGGACTTCGAGAAACATTACTTATCCAGGGATCAATTTTGCGTGTGATTAAACACAGTTAACTAATTATGGTGACAGCATGAGTTATGATTATGGGAAAATGATATGAATTACAACACGGCAATGTAAAAACCGTGGCTGTGATTTATCTACAAAGGGATCATTTGGGGGCTGGAAGAGAAAAATGGTATTAGCAAACGCAAAACATATTAATGCATGGCTAATGAACATCCCACTAAAAAGCATCTGTCACCATCATGTTAATGTTGCATGACATTCAGTGGAAAAGAGAAACACGGACGCGGGATGGTGAAAACCAAACGCTACTCCTGGTCATTTAACATGAAAAGCACCTATTCACTTTTTTTTTTTTTTTCCTGAAGAATGAAACGTACTCTTTAAAAACATAAACACTATTGTGTAAGGAATGTAATTTCAGGAAGGGTAATTACTGGAATAAAGCTGAGCTTTGTCTTCATCAGCCCCAAGTCAAACAGATACAGAATCACTTCATGCTCCATTAACAGAATCACGAGTGGGGCTTCATAGTCATTTTTAAAATGATGGTCAGAATCATGCTTTGCAATGCCAAGACTGTGTGTATTTGTAATTACTATTCCTTCTTTAAGCTTAATGAAATGTTTTTATTTTAACTTATGTCTGCAGACATCATTCTGTAAAGTGAAAGATTACAAGGGTTTTAGTGAATGAACATGAATTATACTTGTACTCAGAATAATGCTGTGTCTACACTGAAAGTGCTTCAGATATGTTTTAGATCCATCCATGTATCTCTATAAGAAGGTTTGTCCATCAGTCGGTCCGTGCTACTTTTAAAAATGCAATTTCTCAGCAACGGCTTGACAGAATGACTTCAAATTTGGAACAAACATTCAACTGGACTCACGGATGAACTGAAAAGATTTTGGTGGCCTGGGGTCAAAGGTCAAGGTCACTGTGACCTCATGTGTCCACTTTTAAGAATCTCAGAAACACCAGGTTTTTTGCACATTTGCCGCAAACTTTCAGCTGGACTCAAGGATGAACCGATTAGATTTTGGAGGCCAGGGATCAAGAATGCTGCGACCTCACAATACATGTTTTTGGCCACGAATGCTGGTGTGAGAACTGCATGAGCAGATTATGATATAAGGATAGCGGACACATCTGACTGAACTTGTATCTCTTGTTCACTTTCATTGCATGTATCACACAACAGATACACTCCTATTGTTATCAGTCCAGCTGTCGATACTGGCTGCAGCAGCTTTTCTTTTGTTTTATGTTTCTGTGTTTCTCTGAACACTTTTAAATGTGGGAGACCTAAACAGAAATATTGTCCCATTATCACAGACACATAAGGTAAACATTTGGACACACCTTCTGATGCCATGGTTGTTCTTACATTGTAATGAAGGATGTAGAAACTATGGAATCATGAAGTCGGTAAAGAAAGTTTTGTTTTTATAAGTAGCCACTGTTGATTACATTGATAACAGCTATTTTTTTTTCCTTTCATTCTATCCAGTGATTGTAGAGATCAGGTCATCTGATGCAGTGCTCCATCAGTCTCATTCTTTGTCAAATTACCCAGTGCGTCACCGCATAATGTTGCGGTAGCCGTGTTGCCCCATGCGCCTTGAATTCTAAATGACCCAGCAATGTCACAGCAAATCACCCCTACACCATCACACCTTCTCCACGCTTTGTGTTTGGGAACCACACATGTAGATACCATCTGTTCGCCTTCTCTGCGTCACAGCTGTGACACAGCAGCTGGAATCTTCTCATCGGTCTCCCTCTGTATGCAGCAATTCAATTATGAAGGCCTGATTCATGCAGTCTCCTCCGAACAATTGATGTTGAAATGCGTCGGCTACTTGTACTCTGGGAGGCCTTGATGTAGGCTCTAATCTCAGATGCCCTTTAATTGGCGATTTCTGAGGCTGGTAACTCTAATGAACTTATCCTCCGCAAAAGAGGTGACTCTTGGTATTCATATCCTGGGACGGCCTTTTAACAGGCAGTTTCATTCATGTTTAATGGGTTTTGCTTTCTTTTTAGACTTTCTTTATAGACTTTCAACCTAGAGGTATCGTGCAGCATTTGGCCATGCTCATGTTCTATGATTATGATTTTGTAGATTTTATTTGTAATACGTTTCACTTAAGTTAGGTTCAGCTTGTGAGGGGGCGAACCATGAAGGCTCAGCTACACTGATTATTCCACAGTAAAGGTTGATTTCTGTCTGATATAGACAACAGCCTCCAGTGTGGTGGTTGCTGTTCTTTTTTATCAGTTTTGTTATAATGGCATTGTGCTGATAAAAACAACAAACAGTAATAGTGCTAAGGCATATTGACTTTTTAAATTCCCCATTCGGTCATCGCTTCCACATAATGACAGTATGTTGGTCTCCATTCACATGGATGTGTGAACGCTTTTAACCATATGGATACTTACAAAATGTACTCTCACACCTGTAGTGTTACAGGTAAAGTTAAGTACCAAACACACCATGTATGTTAATAATCTATTTTTTTTTTTTTAACATGTATTTGGTTTGTCAATGCTGTTTTCAAATGTGTGAGGTTTACTTCTGTTCTCTATGCACGCCTGGACAATAATTAAGTGTGTTTTGTTTAATTACCAGTTTGCACAGATTTTCATTATAATAGGTGCATTTACATAGACATTTTAATGAACATTTTGAAGTTTCACATCGAAATGGCAATATTCGATAAAACTTGCAAAATGTCCCAAAAAAGTAGTTTTATTTTATTTTTTTGTCTTTTTCAGAAAAGTAAAATTTGTAAAATTTGCGCATTAAGGAGAAATAGAAACACCTTTTTCGAATAAATTCTGACGGACATTAATCTCTCATGACTGATCAGCTGTTCTCAGCATCTTCTCAGATGATCTTTTCAGTGTGAAAACATGGCTGAGAGTACAAGAGATAGTGTGTCCTCGGCCTCGTCTGTGAAAAAAAACCAAAACATTACAGCCGTTTTACATGAAAAACAGCTCTACTTCTACTCTGTTTATTAGAGTCATGAGTAACATAACCCACACCGCCACCTACTGACAACATTACGCAGCCTCGTTTATTCACTCAGTTTATGGAAACACCTGTAATTCACTCTTTTTTGTTTTCAAAAATGTCTTCAAATTCACATGGTATTTAATGGAAACACGGCGAGCGAAGGCTGCATTCTTACCAGTCAAACAAATGAGTGGAAGCTCAGCTGAATCGGTTGCTGATTACACTTCTCTGGTTCAGTGAACCTAAAACAACAAGATTTAGATTTTCCACAATAATGACACATTCTTTGAACAAATTAATCACATTTAGTTTAAATCCACATTTTTAAACATCTGGGGAACGTAATATATTTGTAAATTGAATCAGTGTATTGAGAGCTTACCGTGACTCAAGACTGTTTCCTGTTCAGACTCATCTCAGAGCTGCTCTCTATTGACAGATGAGGAAAAAAGTACGAGGCTGAAAAAAAAAAGCAGAGAGAAAAGCGAGTCTCCCTGGCTTGTTAATGGTGTTCTCTGAGGCTGTACCTCTGGCTGGCGGACGTACAGTCTGCCTCTCATCTGCCTTTGAAACGATAACAAAGACCTGCCTGCTTGGACGAGTCTCATCAGTTTTATTTGCGCATCATAATTGTCACCTGACTCGCTCTCCCATTCACTGTGGACTGTGCAGTCATTGAAAGGAAAGGAAGCATCTCCCTCCAGGATCATTCTCCGAGTTTATGCTCTCGTGCATGTGTAAATGTTAAGGGTTTTGTCAGGATGCGCTGCTGTGTGGCCTGTTTTTGTCTTCATAAGCCTTTGAACGCCATTGTTCTTCTTTGCAAATAATATTTAATGAATGCTATGATGAATAATTCAGTTTGTGTTGCTATAGATCTCTATAGCTGAGTGACAGAACAGTTGCTGTCAGAGGAAGTAAACAACTTGAAATGGAGGCCCTAAAAGCTTCTCCCAGGAGATGCGCTGATGTTTAGTTGGAGGGGTTGGTCGACTGTTGCCACAATGTGTCGCCTGATAAATGCTAAGTGTTTACATTGTTTTGAGCTGAATTTAGAAATGTAGAATCTGCGGGGCATATCAAAGGCACATTCAAAGTGTATGTTTCCGTCTGAAGTCGGCACGAGTGAAACGAGCTGGAATCTAATAAATGCAGTACTTACTCTTTATTCATGAAAAACAGTGCAGAGACCAAAACTGCAGGGACCTTTCCAGCCATTATAAATGAGAATCAATGTTTAAACTGTCAGGTTTTACATTAGGTCAGTTCAGATGCCAAGAGTTAATGTGTTTTTGATCCAAACTTTAGCCATCACTTCTTTACTGCTGGAACTTTTTTCATTGTGTGGAGAGAAATGCATACAGTGTCTAGTGTTTTATTATTATGACCTTAAAAATACAGAACCACAACATACGGTGCTTAGCTTATAGTATCAAATATAGTATGTTTTGCTGTAATATATTCTTCATGTTTGTAAGTAACTAAATTGAAACAGAGTAAAAATGACTTTATTTTTCGATTTATGATATGAAGCCCTATGTTTATCATGTACAGGGCTTTTATTGATTAATGTGATTTTTAATTTTCCGTAACTTGGGGAAGAGAAAAGTACTGTATGTTGTTACCACCACTGTGTACGTGTCCGTAAATGAATGAATAAGAAGGAAAATTGTAAATAGTTTGGGTTAAAAGTGCATTTCCAGTTGCAGCCCATTTGACCAAGTGTTACCACCAAATGTAACCATAAAAAAAAGTTTAATATTGTTGTAGTTAGAACCAGAATATAATGCGGAACAAGATTGGATTTTTTGGCAAAACAGCAAATTAAATATGTTGTCAGTGAACGTTTTACTGGTTGAGTTTCATCATGTTTGTGATTTGTCGAAGAAGTTGAATAGTATTTCTTTATTATGTTGCTCAAAATGTCTGGCTGGAATTTTGTTTCTAATGAAACATACTGGCTGATCTGAAAATAGTTTTTTTATGAATGCAGTTTGTTGTAGTTGAATTTACTTACAACACAATCAATGAAAACAATCGAACCACATATCTGTTATAATTTATACCACTATATTTTTTCATTTCATTCTTTGTCAAAGTAGGTTTCGCCTCATTTCACATCTTGTTTTATGTACAAGTCTGGATTCTGTGCTGTCCCACTGTGAAGCCCCCAAAGAGATAAAAGTTGCTAAAAACAGTTGAATGTCAGACAATATTCAGGTGTTTCTTTTTCTCTAAAACACATTTTGTTTCACAATGAGCCACCGCTGACTCTAGAGGTTTATGTCTTTCAGCATTTTACAAATATTTCTGTCAAACTCACAGGTCAAAGTTCAGCCTTGGTCTGTCGTTCAGCAGAAATACAAATGAAATATTCACTGACCTGAGGTCCTGCATTCTTATCACAATATAGCACCACTTGGCCACATTAATCATCCATCGCCTCTTTGAAAAGGAAGCATATATTTTGAATTTTAAGAAGAAAGCTGAAGAGTTGCTTTTTTATAGCAAGCAAAAGATGAAGAGCCCTGAAATTCTGATTTATGTGATTTATTTTTAGCTTCCAAAATTAACACAGTTTTTGACGCTGTCTTTTCAGTGTTACACTGCTGTAATGTCTCTACATCAATCTGTTACAGAAGTACGGTCAAAAGTATTGAGAGTGTCGACAATGAAATGATAAATCTGTTTTGATAAGATAACACAACTTAGGCACCAACTTTTTTTTCTTTCTTTTTATTTAATACTAGTCTTTTGATATTCCTAAATAATTAAATGAGAATGCAATCAATAACTTAATCAATGATGAAAACCCCGAAAGCACATTTCCAGTAATAGATGACCAATTCCACAAATATGTAAAAAAAAAAATGCTAATCCACTACACTATGTTCCTTGTGTAGAAGAGACAGGAACAAGGACAAGAGCAGGAAGATTTAGCGCATCTTTAAATGGTACTATCGAATGTATCAGAGGGTAAAGAACAAATAACATATATGGTTGTTCCTACACATTCTCACTCAAGTCACATACTGATGCTTGGCGAGGGCATCACACTAGAGCAGCATTTTTCTACACATGGCGTAGGCTTCATTTTTTGACGCGCGGGGTAGACCGAAAGACGTTTAGACAATGCCATGGTTAAACAACTTGATTAGCTAAAATATGAAAGACAAAGAGAGAAAATGCGACAACAAACACATCACGAAACGGGACACGGACCCTGTTCTCCTGTGTGTTTCCGCCATAACCACCACAACCAACACAACCACCATGACCACGTCCTACTAATTTCTTGCTACTTAACATCACCCAGCCTATGTCATCAATTTCTGACGTCTAAGGACGTGACCTCTATCTGGTACCCTGTGCATCAAAAAATGATGCTATAGGGATACGAAAACAGACGACAAGGTCTCATGACCAAGCAACAGCATGTGGCGACTTCAGAGTGAGAACGGGCTCGGAGGTTTAGTGCGTCATCACAGGCTGCTATCAATAATACAGGAGGGTAGCATAGGGTAACATATATGGCTGTTCAGGTTGGAGTACTTGTTGGAGGGATTTCATATGCAGACTACAACAAAAAAGGACTTTCTAATCACTTTTCTTAATTATTATGTGTACAGTAAATGCCTTGTAGAGGACGCCTGTGCCGATCGGCATCTGCAATTACTGCCAGAATGTTGCACTTCTGATATATTTTGTTTTTCACCGCTATACACAGCACAAAGAGCCCTAAATGAAGTTTGCTGTGCTGTCTGAGACAGTAGTAGACATCTTATACTGTGAGTCATATACAATAACAAGCAAAACAACAACATCCACCAAAATGTTTTTCTCAATTGAGCTTTCAGCAGCTGCTTCACTTTGTTTGTTCTGTTTTTCTTTTCTACAGCCGTGCATTTACTTTGCCTCACACTGGGAGATCTTAGCCCAGGATCACAATGGGCAAAGACTTGATGAAACATAGAACACTTTCCAACAAAATCACCCACCCATCACTGTACAGAACGGAGGTTAGACATAAACAGTCGAAACAGGATCACACGCCTTTTTTAAAAATCAGGTATGGTTTTATTCTGGTGCCTTTTCTCTAGTTCTTGCAAGTCTATCTATCTATCTATCTATACAGATATATATATATATATATATATATATATATGCATGGAGAGAGAGAGAGAGAGAGAGAGAGAGAGAGAAAGAGAGAGATTAGCTTTGTCCCACAGGTGATAAACTCATTACACATTTTAAATTGAATTGCTGCCATTTCCTGGTAAAACAGCTTTATGTCAATTTATAAATTACCATAAAATGTACTTACATACAATAAAGATGACATTCTCCATTGCTTCAATGCTATATTTACCTGGTGTTTTTGCATGATGTATTTATACCATTTTAATGGTAGTTCTGTTCGAATATACCTGCTATTACAAAGATAAAAAGTCATTGTTTTTATGTTATGTTGAATGTTGTTTACTTTGACAAGTGCTTTTTAGTTAAAAAAAGAGACTTATCTCAGTAATTGCTTTGCATAAATAAATGAAATGAAACAGTGTAGTAATAGGTGTACAGACTCTGGATCTGCTGTATCTTTATGGCAACCTTTTGTCTCGTGTCTAACTTAAGAACAACCGCAGCAGCAGTTACACGCACATATTATCAGGAATTAAATGTTACATAGTTCATTAGTACCAATGATGTTATGCCAAAGATGTCAGTTTATTGTATTGCTGAGACATGAGCTGACTTTATTCACAGCCACGGGTCAACTTGACCAGTGTGAATATATGTGACCACTAGAGGGAGTAGCGAGTCACTCTGCCGGTCTCTGCCAAGGCGGAGTTGAGGATGAGGACTGTAAAGAAACAACTTTCAGAGTCAAAGAAAGCAACAAAGTGATAAAAGATAGAAACACTGCTGTTGTTTTCATCACTGGACACTGCTATAAAGTAAAAGAATGAAGCTTGATGCTGAAATCACAACGTTTCTTTCTTCTACACTGGTGAGTTTGATTATGAAGGTATAAAGTTACTATGTTATGTTGTTATGTTTAAGTTCACTGTTTGTTGATCCACGGTTCAGACTAAACTGTAACACTTCTCACCTTGTTTGGACAATTCAAAACAGACCTTTAGTGCAGCTATTGACAACACAGACCGTACGGAAAACGGAGGCGATTTGTAGTTTTACTGCGGCTGTTTTCTGTCTAAAAACGGAGCTAAGCTAACAGGGCTATTATGTAAACTACTTGCTGATGCAGTAACCTATGTGAAGATTGTAAGACAGCAGTGTTAGTCTGACCAGCTGTCTGAGTTTTCATTTGAAGGATAAGGAGAAGGAAAAAACGTAAACATGTTCAGGTACCAACACAGGAAAAATGCAGAATATACTTTGTACTTGACATGTCTATACTGTATGTTTGTCACCATTTTGGGGATACATAGGGGAAGCGCATAAATGAAAGATTTATTATTTGCCCCTTCTTTTATAAACAAAAAAACCTCATGTATGTTTGTATATGTTTTATACAGTTTCATCCTATGTATGTTATATATATATATATATATGTTGTATGTATGTTGTATTGTTGTATGTATTATGTATGTATATGATTTTACATATTGTATCATATAAGGTACACTGACACCGGTGTGAGCAGCTCACAAGTGTGACATTTTCCAAACCAACCTTGATTAAGTCTGGTTTTCATTTTGTGCCCTTAAAATCCCATCTGTACCTGTCTGTCGTCTGTGCTGTATCTCCGTTTTGATACGATCAGTGCTACACAAACGAGTCAGTTTCTTAATTCCCCAGGTTAAGACCAAACCAGTGAAAGCACCGCCCTGCGTTTTGTCATTGCGATCAATCAATCAGCTTTTGATCTTCAGTTTAGAATTTTATCTCTCTGTCATCAGGACGGACAAATCAGCTGCTAATCAACGCGGTAATCCGCCAGCATGTGCTCAGCCCCGTTCAAACAACCGGCCAGGAGATCAAGTAGCTTAAAATATCGCTTATGGCATAAGTAGAACTTTTGCACTCATTATATGTTCCTTTGAAGTCAATTTATCCTTATCTGCTAGAGTTCCTGAAAATGTGTGTGTGTATCCTGCACTTTAATCTTCTCGTTGCAAGAAACGGAAAGAAAACCAGGTCATGATGTGAGCTGGAGTTTTTGCCGTTTTATCAAAAATGCAGAAAGACAGTTAGAAAGGTCTTACTTATTGTCATTGAAAAATCGAAATCTGAAACATCACAAACCACCTAAATAATCGCATAAACTAAATCAGTCTGCTGCTCTGGCCTGATAATGCAAAAATGCCTTTGCTGTTACAAATTGTACTTTAAATTCATCCCATAAACAGAAACATAAAAGCACTGCTGACTCAGGGGAGACAAAGAAATGTTCCTTCTACTCTCCTCATGCCCCGTTTAGAGGAAAACAAATTTGAGTCATATTCTTTGTCACTAATGCAGCATTAAAAGTAAGAAAAACAGAGCCAGTCACAGCCAAGTGTCTTTTTTATTTATTTTTTTTGCAACCAGCTGCTGGGACGAAGAGAGCAATGTGTGTCTGTGACTTTATGCAACCTGACCTCTAAAGACAGCATTTAATATCCACTTTATTTGCACACAGGGAGTGTCAAATGACAGCGATTGAAATTCAGTACGTATCTATTACACGTGTTGACCACCTGTATGTTGTGCATGCGGGTTTGTGAGATGTGGTCATTCGCATAGTTTAGCAAATTGCTGTCTGGGATGTGGTAATTACAGAAATGGACAAAGCACAAATGAATCGTGAACTCCTACCGAACATCACGCAGGTTGCCTTTGGAATCTGACGCGATTTGAGCATTGATGGAGTGATGATGAATATGACAGAAATAAAATCAGATGAAGGCACTTTGACACACATATGTGCAGTGTATTGCTCTTGTAGGCAGTCAGGAAATTCTACAAAAGTATGTCTCGAGGAGGATTCATGTAGCTGCAGTGTATTGGAATAACAGAATAAGTGTTATTCTGATGAGGGGACTTGATGGCCAACGGCAGCTCATGACAAATGGATGCCTGTGAGACGGCTGATCTGTCTCCTGTCTCCCCACAGAAAGGATACGGAGATGTGGCGGTTTGATCGGTGAGTTTGTCTGCTGAGTTATAGCTCTTAACGGATTGCAAATTTCCAGTGTCACAGCAGCCTGGAATCATAGGATGTCAAGAAGAAAAGTCACGACGTTGTGAAGAAAAGGAAGCGAATGTGGAAGTATATTGAAATGTAACACGGCTGATGGCCATCATCAAATCATTTTGTTTGCTGTTTCACCGTGTCAGTAAGCTAGCGTTTAGCATTAGCTTACCCATCAGCCCTCACACTCCCCCAGCTCTGCCCTTTTGTCCAAATATGGTCACCTCCACAACATGGTGACGGCCAAAAATGGGAACTTCTGGCTTCAAAATGTCAAGTCTAAGATATCACCATGGCTCCATCCACTTCTTATCAGTCTATGGTTGTGTCTCAGGCTGTGTTCTTGCATCAGAACCCTGTGTCTACTTCAAGAGCATTTTTCCTTTTGGCTTATCACCAGTATTACCTCTTTACAATTCTATGAACTTGTAAATAAGAAGATTTTCTCAAAATATAGCTACTGACTGTAGATATGTGTTATAATTTTTTTTTTTTTTTTTAGAAACAGTAGTAACATATCCAGTATGTAAGATGTATGTAAGATTTAGGGGGATTTAGTAGGCTCTAATTGCAGAAAAGGAAAATAAGAGACTTTATAATCCAAACTGTATCATATATAATTTGAGGCTGCTGTGTTCAACTGTGTACATACAGTCTTTAGTAGTAAATAAGTTGTTGTAGCAAATACACACAAACAGAACAACCTGCTACTATATGATTCAAAATAACTTCCACTCCTTGATCACACAAGGGTTAATACCAAATACCTCCAATCTGCTGCTATGCGACCTTATAGCAGCAGAATGTAGGTAGAGGTTTACGGACATGACAAGTAAAGATTTCACAAGTCATGTCCATGAACCTCTGAGTCACGTTCACCTATAGGTACTAATCAAGGGCTGTTGTGAATAGTTTAATGCATGTACATTAATAAAAGACAGTAAAGAAAATACATTACCCACTATGGGAAAATGTAACAGGTGATTTGGTTAAGCATTAAAGAGGTGAGAAACTGTTTGCATTATATTTAAAATATACAGATTTAATAGTCTTCAATAGCCTGTATATAATATGGATTTTTCACACTATTGTAAACGTGATTATTTACCAGTAAGTTTCACATTTTTGGAAAAGGGGTCGTGTCGAAAAGGTACCGTTCAGAAAAAGTGTGAATAAACCTGCACCTTCGCAGCAGGCCTATATGCAGCGTATATCAGCGCTGCACTGTTTGATTGACAGCAGTGAAAGACATGTCATCTTTAAAAGCTCCGGCACGAGCGTTTCCTCTCAGACTTCCTCCTGACAGTGTGTCCATGGCAATGTCAAAATCATTAAGCAGACATGTTGATGGCCACCTCTGACTGAAAGTGATACCTTTGTTGTGCTGACAGCCTCGCATTCAGGCTGCCAGACGGTCGGACTTCACCCCAAGGACAGCCAGTAAGTGGAGAGGGACAGCAGATGCCTTTCTTTGTCTGAGCTTTCTCTCCTCTTTCACACCCACCTGTAATCTCATCTCACACACACAGACATCACATTAAACCTCCTCTGACTAAACGCTGGAATGACCTGGTGACCTGATGAGATTGAGATGACCTTGAATTATTCATTTTCATCTTTTCAGAGGCTAGACACTCAGACGCAAACAGCAGGGCAGTGATTGACTCTGCAGCGTTTTTTGACTGACCAGGCAGGTCTCACAAGTCATTTAGAGCTGGGCGTTTCATTAAGTCACCGGCCCTTGTCAGACATCTATGCAGTGATGGAACTTTTGCCACTTTTGTCACTGTACATAAGAATTACATGTACATGCAGGATATTAGTCTTGTCGTAAAATCAGCAAAATGAACTGTAGCAACAACCGTCAACCGATCAATCAGATGCGTCCACTATCCTTGCATCATAATGTGTTTCTGCTGCTATGGACAGAAACATGTTATGTGAGGTCACAACATCCTTGACCTTTGACCTTTGGCCACCAAAATCGAATCCGTTCATCCCTGAGTCCAAATGAACATTTGCGCCAAATGAAGATATTCCCTCAAGGCAGTCCTGAGATATGACACTCATGGACAGACATGAAGTCACAGCAACCTTGACCTTTAACCTTTGACCTTTCGCCACCAAAATCTCAAAAATCTTTGTTGAGTCCAAGACATTCTGTCAAACTGTTTCTGCGATATTGCACTTCAAACGCAATGGGGACTGACCGACGGACAGACCTTCTGATGGAGCTGCATTCGTGGACGCATCTAAAAACAGACAAGAGTCATAGAAATAAACAGGACAGGCTGACTCCAGACCTCCGCTGTGGGGACACTTCCAGTGTAGGCTCCACTGCCAGGACAGGAGAAAGCAAAACAAATCCAACACAATACAATGCTGACGACCCAGTTGATGCTTTAAAGGTATAGCTACCATTAGCTCCTAAAGTTTGATGGTATGGTTACTTCTTTTTCTGTGGATAATGTACACTTACTCTTTATAACTGTCTTACCCTCCCTTGTGCCTTAATTACTCACCCCCACCTTTCTGCAAAGAGAGACATGAGGAAAAGATGTGAGGAGAGAGGAAAGTTTTTTCTTTTGGAGAAATGAGACATCATTTCCTCTGAGCCTCAGCCTCGTCGTGTTTAACTGCTCTGTTTTATGGTTTGGAGTTTGGATTTGCACACGTAACTGCTGTCCAATTCATTAATAATGACACTTGTTGGCAGAGCAGTGAGTTTTATATTAATATTGTGTACAGATCTGTGGCACATCATTTGTAAAAGTGCTTAAATGCTCAGGCACATAAATTGTTTCTCCTGACAGCAATGTGCTTCTTTTAATCACTATTTTCATCTGCATTTAGAAAAAGTTTAAACGATATTTAACACAGAGAAAAGTTTTTTAATGCATCCATCGTCACTCCTCAGAACTTTGGAACGGATGTCGGACCAGAATCATTACCGGGTCACCCAAAGACAGAGGAGACATGGACTAGGGTACACGGGTACAACTCAGTTCTTTTGTTTAAACATATTTTTTTACAAAAAAAAAACCCCACGCTGCTGTGCCAACGCTGAGGCAGTGACTGACAGCTGATCAGCAGTGACGTCACTTCAAATGACGGACATCTCATTTCTCCAAAAAAAACGTTCTCCTTCCCTCTCTCCTCGCATCTTATCCTTGTGACAAGTAAGGAAAATGTGCATGCAATTAAGGGAATTGGAATAATTTCAGATATCAGATCAATACGAGTTCATTATTGCCTGTGCAAGACAGGTACAAATAAAATAGATTTCTGGAGGCTAAAGAAAATCCAATTAATGGAAAAAATATTCTCATATAGTAAACTTTCATTTGTTTTTTTGCCATGCTTTAAATACTCACTTGTAAACTATGTCCCGTGACAAAAAAAAACGCTGTTATTCTACAGAAATCTTGGACTTTGAAAAAAATGTCTTGACAGATTACAAAGTATCCTAATAATTTTACTGTTAAACATGGAACCATGAGTAACAGCTTTATGTCTATCATTTAGAAACAAAAGAATAAAACGCCATGAGTATTTCTGCTGTTAGCATTTTCATCCTACAGTGCAGAGGTGTGAGAGCTCATTTTGACAAAATGAAAGTGACTGAGAGCGACTAATGTTTTATAATATTAGTAACATTTATTCACACAGTTGATCTCAAACCAGCTGAACGAGCTTCTTTTGTGTGATTTGTGTGATTTACAAAATGTTGATATTCAACAAGTACATTTTGTATCACAACATCTAAACTGCTATCCTGGCGTCCTGTGAAAAGTGAAGTGGTGCTCGACGTTACATCTGTTACTGACTGACATGCCTGCACCGCAAACAAGACACATTCACTTCCCACTCACATTTGTGGAAAAAATGATATTTTTTGCTGTTTCCCACTCCTTATGAGAATAGTATATTTTCTGCTGTTTATTTGCCTGGTTATTTTCCACAGTAATGTCAAATTTGCTGTGTGATTGTGCCTGTTGACATTGCTTTACATCACTGACTTAATTCACAGCTGTTTGGCAAATAATCGTGAAGCGGGGGCTGGTTTTCTGTGAATTCGATTGGAAAGACATTTAAACAGGTTTACCACATGACTTTATGTTATAAAACTTATGACACATTAACATATTCTTTAGACCTGTAGACATGAGCTGCTGGCTGGAAACACCTGCTGTAATGACTCCTTAAAATGCAGAACTCAATGGACACAAACTTTTTTGATATTTCATTCATTGTGTACAAACCCCCCCCCCCCCCCCCAAAAAAAAAAAAGAAAATACATGATCTGACATATGCAGTAATGTAACAAGAGAAAATACAACCTCACTTTAAAGCCCCACAGTGGTGTTAATATATTAGACCTGGAAGAGACATTATGTCAGAGGGAATAATACTCAATTTAAAAGAAAGATAACGGGAACAGAAGCAAGCAGTGAATCCGTGCTCCTAACCTGCAAATCCTCTGTGCCCTCCAGGAACCTGCCTCCAACATCTGCTTCCAGCAGCAGCAGCAGCAGGCGACCGCTTCATTCCACTAATGACAGCCACATTCTTTGCCAACAACAGTTGGCTGTACAGAGGCCGGATAGATGTGACCCGGTACGCTGACCTTCACGCACCCATACAGAATTCACTGACAATAAGCAGAATGTAAAAAAAAAATTGTTAAGATAGGATTTGTTATAGGGCTTATTTAATTCTTTAATGCGGCTCAGGATGACTTGGCGACATTGTGATCATATCGTACTCTCTGTAGGCCTTTAAATCCATTACTCTTTCTCACGTTTTACCTTTGGTAATGGAAACGTTCTTTACTGTAACAGGTAAAATGTGCTTTTTTTCTTGTAATAGTGACCTCATGAAACAAAACGGGCAGAGAGCTTTTTCACCAACCAACAGTACAAAATCTAAAAGGACAAAGACTTGAGTAAATCATAAATATTTGTCATGTAGTTGTTACAACTCTGCATATACCAGTTGTAGAAACTCTGC
>JAPQRN010000016.1:6692594-6743733 GCA_037367275.1 Coranthus polyacanthus
ATCAAGGTTTATTTTCACCTTGGAATGTCATATAATGAAATTATTTCAACATGAGGTTGTCATCAGCAGGAATTATTTTCTATCTTGTTCGCACAAGATACTTATCTCATGCATAAGTATTTCATTCGCACAAGATAATAACTTGTGCAAACGAGAAATAATATATAAAAAATATATCTATAAATATATCTCCTTGTGGGACTCATATGAACACTGAAACAGGACTTCTTTTTTTCTCCATCCTCCTGGTCACACTGATAATTCAAAGATCCATTCACAACGCACTATACTGTAAGTGATGGAGGACAAAACCTGCATTTCTCATAAAACGCTATTCCTGTTTCATTAAAGTGCAGCTAAAGTTTCCGTCTGGTTCAAATCAAGGACATATCTTTCAGAGTTTCAGTCTTTTTGGTACAAATTTCTTATTTGTTTCTTTTTTTTTTTGTATTTTCATCTGTGGTCATTTCAATATTTGTTCTGTTATCAAACTCTGTGGAACAACTGGACATACATTAGTCATATACATATTCAATTTCATAATTAGACATTCATTTTAAATTCACTTACTGGGTAAGTGATGCATTAGGTACATCCATAATACCAGCTGGAAGTGAGAGTCTTTGATATACTTTATAACAGGGGGGAACCACATGATTAGTATAGAGGAGAGTCTTTGTAAAGCAACCTGTATTGTTATATATATGTATAAATACAAGTACAGTAGAATGTATGTTCATTAGCCTGAAAGCATGTCTGTATTACATTTTAATATCAGTTGTAAATGAGCCTTCAGCTCGACTTTTATGTAACGACGTCCAGGAGAACAAAACAGAAACTCAAGTTCAATTTGTTGTGCCCTATTAACTGGAATAAAAAGCTTTCCATGTATTTTATTTGAGTGTGTGTTTGTACGTGTGTGCTCAAAGTACATCACCCGATTTCATCTCCTCAAACCAAAATCAATACCATGCAATCCACTCGCAATCTACTTTCCAAATGGCCTTCTGTGAACAAAGAAAACGAGAATTAAAGTTAAGTGAAGTGCCTGCTGTGGGACTCCCCCGAGAGGAACTTTTCATTTATTTGATGTTCTTTATCCACAGCCGGCAGCTGTTTTCTACAAAAAGGTGGACTGATATATTCCGCAGAGTGGACATTTGTTAAAAAACAGTTAACAAATCATATCCTTATTTAGATTGCATTGAAGAAACTTCAGAAATGCTAAGCTTGTCCATTATAAATCACAGGGATGTAAGAGGTAGTGATTTATTTATTTTTTTTTCAACAGGTTTAGTAGAGACATCCAAGTGGACAGACTAGACTTACTTCTTAAACACCAGCGATGCCTTCACCACTTCAACCCTAATGTTCCCACTGCCACTTTCTTCCATTTCCGTGGCTCTCAAAGTATCTTACTAACTTTAAATATGCGTGCTCTACATTTTTTGCATCATCATAAACAGAATTATTTGAAAATTAATTAAAGTAAATTTGATGCGAACATTTCCACTCAGCTTTTATGATGGAAAATGTTGGCTTGCAGGGAGAATGCATAAATATCTTCCTAATCAAGAAACAACTGGTGAAAATGACAAACTTGAAGTGAATAATGTTATGTTTTAGACTGAAACTGTATTTCTGATCTCCTTGAGCATTTGGAGGTTAAGCGTGAACACCAGAATGTGCAGAGTATCTTGATTAACGAGTAACAAAACAAGCAACCAATTAGTGAAATCTATGTGGACAGACAGCAAGAAAATCCAGCTGGTTTGTGTTCAGGCCCCACTTAAGCAGAAGTGACTGTGTTGAATATTGATTTTTTTATAGTTTTTGGTTGTATTTTGGTACTTTAACTTTGAATTTCATACACTGGCATGTGTAGGCTTACTCAGAAACAGTCTAATTATGAACATATTGAGTTTGTGCTGTTGAGTTTGGCAAAAAAGGCATCAGGCTGTAGTGTAGCGAATGGCACACATTATAGTTGATGAAATGTTGAAAAAATGTTTTTATTCTGTGTATATGCTGCACATTTTTACAGTTGGACAATGCAAGAGGGGCTTTAGGTCTTTGACAATGACAGATAAAAATTGTTCATTCCCACATGTCCCTTTTGTGTTTTGCACAAACCACAGGGAGCCACTGGAGAGAAGCTAAAGAACCACATCTGGTTCAGGAGCTGCGGGTTGCAGACCCCTGACCTCAACCATCTGAAAACCGAGGGAAAACCCTGCTTTGGTTTCCCACCAAATACCTGAGCCGATCAGGGCAATAAATCTATGATAATTCCAGACATAGACACAATGTACTGCCTTCATGGAAATCCATCCAGTAGAAGGTATGCATTGACATCACTTTCCCAGCGGAACAAGCCTCCTCAGTCTGAGGTGAATGGCAAAACATGGCTGCATTTAGTAGGGGAAACTACGAAACTGGGAGTAAAACAATTATCTTCTTCAATTAAAGGCAGTAGTTGTGACACTGACCCTCACAACTATATACTCTTTCTACTTTCTTAACCATAAGGCTACTGTTTGACTAATACACAAAGCGCATTACAACCTACACGACTACATTTTATGTTTATCTTAAGTCAGAGCCAACAGTAGTTACACAGCTGCTAGAGACACGGCTAAAACATCAGCGATAGCACTGTTTTCTGTTAAAGACAAACGTCATATAGGTTATATGGTTCAAACAATACGCCATTAGAAAGGTAACGAGCAGTGCTTTCCTTGTAATCCACTGCAAACATTACTCAAACCTTTTTATTAGTAGTTAAAGTAAAAATGTAATGATAGCTAAAAAGTGTCTTTGCTCTACTGAATGTATTTGGCTGTTAGCTGTTAGCTTACCGGAACAAAAACTGTGCTCGTGTTACATTAAAATGAGTATGTGAATTTAATTTGGGTAAATGAGAAGGCAGACAAAAGTAGTGAGTTACATACATTGAACTGTTTCTGGTGCAGCTACTGCCAACTGTGTTGGTTTTTAGCTATTAGCTTACAGTACATAAAGCAGTGCTTGTACAATGTGTTCATCAAAATGAGTTTGTGAAGGTCATTTCAGCTACGTGACGTTTGTCCATACAGTCACTCAGCAGCTCAGTGACCTGGAATATGTTAAAATGTTGACCTGCTGGTAGCACTGTACAAAAAGTCAAGCCACTAAAGTTGACATCATTCACTATGATAACAGTTTCCACACTGTAGTCATTTCACTTAAAATAAAAAATGGAAATGTATGTAGTGGGAGTTAAAGAAGAGGCAGGCAGTGAGGGGCTACAGGATCTCGTGGCTGTGGTGATGATATAAGCTGTGAGCAGTGTGGTGTGGGGTGGCCGGTGGTCTAGTTGGATACTAATCACCCCCCCTGAGTCCACGGAGGGAGCAGCCAAAATCACAGTCAAGATTTGGCTCCATATGCACCTCCAGAGGTACAATTATGAGTGTTTAACCTTCCACAAGTGCCAAAAAAATAAGGATATGTGGTTAACTGTTCCACTGAACCTATTTGTCTGAACCAAGAGGGAGCAGAGGTGGGACTGATCCCTGACCTGATAATGAGAAGTAATGAAGCTACCACAGGATGTAGGATCTTAACAAATTTAGAGACATCGGAGAAAGTCCTCCTCACTCTGAACACATCTAAAATATTCATACAGTAGATGTTTAATATGATTTAAAACAAAACACTGTACAAGCACTAATGAAGCCATGTTTTGGCAATTATAAAAGGGGATAATTTTTGGATTATTAAAGGGGATAAGGGTGGTAATCATAAGACAATATGGTAATAACAATCAGGTT
Organism: Coranthus polyacanthus; assembly: GCA_037367275.1. Classification (NCBI taxonomy): domain Eukaryota; kingdom Metazoa; phylum Chordata; class Actinopteri; order Kurtiformes; family Apogonidae; genus Coranthus; species Coranthus polyacanthus. The sequence continues at coordinate 6,696,407 of JAPQRN010000016.1, forward strand.
GTTATATTAATGTTATGCAATTTAAGGAAATTTAAAACAAATTGATTGTTATTGCCATTTATTGATGCTAAAATGAATCTTTCTGTACCTTGGTTATGTACATTTTTGAATGATGTCCACAATTAACAGAAAGCTAGTGTAATTACTAATAATATATAATTAATATCTGAAATCAAGCAAAACCTTGTGAATTTGTTTTATTATTTCATTCTAATTTTGTTATCAGCAAACACTTGTTGAAGTCCATCTGGAAAAGTCCAATAATTCTTCTCCGTTTACCTCTGTTTCGGTCACAACCAGCTCATGAGGTCGGTGTGGAACTAATTTTCCTTTTTTTTATTATAGTTATATAGCAGATTAATTTATGTTGTTAGGCTACATGATATTTAATTCTGCAAATAACTAGTGCAGTGAGCTGTAAAATACGGAGGAAAACAAAATTTCCATCTGGTTTGGAGGGGTGTTAAAAGTATAGAGTAGCATAAAATTGAAATATCTATACCAGCAGCTGAGTAATCTTACTTACTTCTTAATGTCTCCTCCATCCTTTCATGGTACAGATTTCTCATTTGATTTCTTCAACAGTGCAGCTTTTATCACCAAATGTCAGAGTAATTACGTGGAAACACAAATGGAAGCCTTTGTACAATTATCCTCCATAAAATGCAAATGCACCAAGGCTTTTTGTCAAAACTCTGAACAATAACAACCTGTATTTTTGAAACTGCTAATGATGTGTGTTAATGATTATCTCCAATCATATTGATTTCTTTTAGAAGTTTCTTTTTTGTGTCTACATCCCTGTGATATTTTGTCAGAGCTGACATTTTGCAAGAAGCGACCGCCTGCATGTTTCCTTGACCTTCCGGCGCTGAGACCCAACACAAGTGGATTTGAGTAACAGCTACTAACACATCTTGAATTGTACCACCCCCAAAACTTATCTTAAGTTGAATCTATTAACCTTAATGCTGTACAATATGCAAGTAAGTGCACTTTAATGTAAGCTTCTGGCTTTATCTCCCCAAAAAAAAAGCCCTCGGAGAGGAAAAATGCACAGCGGTAACAAGATGTGGAGGAGGAAATGCCAGTGATGTACGTATGCCAAGACAAGCCAACTCAGTGGGTTACATTCTAATAACCCACCTCTGACTGGGAGACGACCGGGGGCAGGGGAAGCCAAACAGCCTCTTCATCCCAGCTTGGCTCTTTTGATTCTGTCAGGCAGAGTTTCCCGCTGTCTCTGATAGCCTGACAAGTTGTGTAAATCAAATGTCCAGGGTTCAGTGGCCCTGTGTGAGTGGTGTGTTTATAGAAACTGTATATCCATGTGAAATTGTATAGCTGGAAAACCTTTTTGTCATTACATAGCTGGCCATTGCCCCAGCCCCATAGGATTTTATTCATTCCTGGGCTAAATACTGGGTTTCTCTGGGACGGTTATTTTACAGCCTCTTGTACAAAAGAAGATGACCTGTGGAGAAGTCTCCAAATCCTGTATGTCAGGAGACAGATGTTGTTGCAGCTTACACCACATGTTCACCCTAAGAGAACTAGGCGCACTACTTTTTAGTAAATTCTAGAGTTTTTATGTGCCCCACACTACATGATTGATTTCATGATGCACAAAACAGCGAGGTAGTATTTCTAGTCATCCATGACAAAGTAAAATACTCCAGAATAACACTCAAAACATGGAATAGTTAAAGGAAAATAAAATAAAATGTCACTAACTTCACTAACTGTGCTTGATAATGAGGCAATTTGGATGAGATGCCCTTAGCTTAAGCATTTATCCTTTAAAGAAACTTACTGTCTGACCTCTTTGCCCGAAGTCTGGGACCAGATGGTGTATTTTTTTTGGGCCAATTATGCCAAAGTATATAAAACCTTCATTCCTCAAATTGAAGCTTTGCTCCACTGGAAGGGTTTGTGACTCAGTGGCCTTGATGGCAGTGCTGCTTAAATCCCTAATTTGTTTCAAACCAGTAGTGAATTGTAAATATCCGCCTCAGTCCAAAACAATGGGTGATGTGAAAGTTGATTTGGTACAGAAATAAATCAACCCAGACCATCTAAAAGGAAAGATCACACTGCGTCTGTAATCGTGAACGAGGTGAACATACTGTACATAAAAATAATCCCTGCGAGCCAGTAGCTCAGGCTTCAGCTGTTCCATTTGCATTTTTTATTTTTTTGTACTTTTTCACCCAATATCAGTTCATCAGGGTGTCCATAATTTGTTGTCCACTCCATGCACAGCATAGTCATAAAATACACACAATTTAAATGGTGGCACCAGCCCTGGTTTAGTGCATTTGCCGCACCTAACAGCTGTTATCAGAGGCAAACACATATCCCACTAATGGCTAAATCCACAATTATCTCACACAATAACCACAAAATATTTACCAAAGAGAGATGTCTTGCTGTAATCATTAATGTGGAGGTTGCTTGTCTTGCCCTGTTTCTGACCCACTGCTGTTTGTTTACAGAGCATCCAAAGAGCGGGTTGGTGCTAACCATGTGTTCACAGGAACGTTGTGCTGTTGGTAGGCAGGCTTCATGAAAGCTGGCCAATCTGACCACAGTGGCCGAGCAAACTTTCACTTGGCCTGATGGTTTGAGAAAAAATATATTGTTACCACAGCTGGACAGTCCAAGCTAATATTTGGAGCGCACACACACACTAGACCATGTGAGCGCTCCACTTTGGATGGATCAGCGTACTGTGGCAGGGCCCTCTTGTTGAGGTGGGTTTGTTCATAGTTCAGTTGGACTCATGCTAACTGTGTCCGGGCATGGAACAGTCCATAAGACATTTGCATTGTTGGCAGTAACTCCTCTAGTAACTAGTAATGTAATTAATTAAACATTTACAGAAGTTTAAAAATGGGCTTGTTACCACATGAATAATAGTAAGCTAATTGTTAGTTTTAGTTGAAAATAGAAGGCGAATTAAAACTGCAGAATTTCCCAGATTTGTTACCCGATCCCTAGCGTGGAGCGAGTGAATCAAGAATCAATCAGACTTGGCTGACAGCAGGCTATGTGAGCTTGTTTGAGCCAGAAATATGGACATAATAAAACAACAAGCTTCTCATAAGACTTCATCAGAAGACTCCAGTGCACTGTGTAAAACTAAATAGGATATGAAGAAAGACGTTTTCCAGCTGCCTGTACTACTAATTACTTTTCAACATAGTAATGATGAGTAATAGATACAATTTCAAAGGCGTTTTGTCCCACATGGTGCCACAGAAACACTAAAATAATATAGATTATGAAAGAATGAATTAAAAGTAACTCAAAAGCTACTTTTCCTACTAATTAAATATGTATATAATGCAGTACTTGGTGAAATAATTCAATACTTTTGAAAGATGTAACCCGTAACGGTAACTAATCACTAATTTTCAGTAACTTGCACAACATTGGGATGAGAGAGGACTCATACTCGGGCATGGTACGGTACTGCTTGAGTAGTGTGATTTCCACCCATATCTCTTCTAATCAATGTTCTGTTTTCAGCTAAGCTGGAGAAATGGAAAGTTGCACTTAATGAAAGAAAAAAAAAAAACATGCTCTGCATAATATGTTTCACTCTACGAGCCCATCCAATTCTCCACTGCCTGAAAATTTACAGCAGAGCTTTTCCTTCTGAGTCTAGGACTGATTAGATGGAGACGGTGTAACCTCCTTCCCTCTTTGTCATCATGCAAGCATCCAATTAATAATTCAAAACACAAACAATACTGATCTCAGCTGCCCAAAATGAGCACTGTTCCATCAAGGCAACATTCTGTTCAAATCTGATCCAAGAATTAGAATCTGAGTGGTGTCACGGAGGCTGGAGCCGCTCACTTCATTTTCCATGCCACCAGCCAAGCATGTGATATGGCTCAACAAAATGAAAGGTTGTTCAAACACTGATAACACAATTGAATTTCAAGGTTAGAGAATCAACAACTTCTTTACAAAAATGTTACTAAAAAGAGATTAAGATCACAGGCATTCTACTTTTAGTCGGGAAAAAAATCACTGTATTTTCCACCCTATTATTGCTGAGCCATTCGCACTAGACAGCAAATAGTGGCACATGACACCACTCAGAGGATCTAATGTTTTCTGAGTTTGAAACTTTTGTGCCATCAACATATACACATGTATATACAGTACATAACTTTATAGCCAAGAGAAACTTGTTGAACTACAACCTGGTAAATGATACACGACACAAGCTATTATAGTTGTATTTTTTTTCTTTTATAGTGGAACTGGGCTTAGATTAGCTGGCTGGTTAGGAGTTAACTGCTCAGAAAATATGCAACATACACTATATGACCAAAACTTTGAGGACAATTTAAAAAACGTCCCATATGTAATTGCTGAACATGTCATTGAAACCTCAGGAATGCTGTCGCCACTGATAAAGTCTCATCATTTCTAGTTCTTGCTTTTAAGAAGATTTTGGAACCTGGCTACAAGGATTTGCACCTATTCAGCCACAAAATCAGGGTGGAACCCAGTCTGCATTCATGCTCATCCCAAAGGTGTTGGACTGGACTGAGGACAGACCAGCTCAGTTTTTCACCACACTGGGAAAACCATGTCAGATCATGACAGAGGCACTGCCGTGTTGACACAGGACCTTTCAACTTACATCTAATAAAAGTTAGAATCGACCATCATGAATGGTAGTAACATACCTACCAAAAATCGCTGGATCTCGTGTTGTGCCGTTTGCACACCTGAAAGTTTGAACCAAGGTCCATTATATAAATTTGGTCCGTTTAGTTTTGCTAGTGTCCTGCCATCATCATCTACGTGTGCTGCATCTCATTTTATAGATGGCTGTGTTATTCATTCGGCTCATTTTTAACTTCTTCCGTACTCAATATGTTTTTCTTCTTCTTTTGTTTTTTTTGCGACCATAGCCTTGCCTAATTTCCTGTGATTGATCCAAACGTCCAAACTATTCAAAAAGTGTTTTCACACTGTACATGAACCCGAACCATGGTCCAGTTTGATCTGGGCCAAGACCACCTCTTTTGGTCGGACCAAAGACCAGTTGTTTGGTCCGGTCCGGGGGGAGGTTTCACGCCTGCAAATTTGGTTCAGATCAAACTGGAAAGTCAGAAAGTCCAAACTAAATGAGGTTGCTTTAAAAGTGCCGGAAGAGTAAATGCTTAACCACTTAACGCTATTTATATTTCCTTCACTTATTTCCCTTTCTTGGGTCTCTTCCCACCAAGAACAACACACATTCAAATAAAATGCAATGTGATAATGTGGGTATATGTCAAGTCGAGATCATTTTATGTCCCCAAGCCAAAATCAATTTGCACTGGCTTTACATCCAGACATCTTCTGTAAGAAAACCCTTGGTTCTATGAAGGAATGCTTCCTTAAATAAGGGAATATGCATGTACAGTTTCAACTCACTGGATGACAAAAATGGAGACAGCATAAAGTGATGATGATCTTTTCAACTGTGTAAACATGGTGCTTATTTCTTCTTACTCCCACAGGGGATAAAGAAAATATGCAATATTCATATGATATAAATGGAAATCAACAGTTCCGTGACCTCGTACATACTGTAACTTGACTTTTTTGCAGCGTGCTGACAACTTAATGTAGTGCACATGAATACCAAACTGTATTTTACCTGGTTTAGGTACAGAATGTGTGCTTTTTAATCAAGTGTTCCATAACACATGCCTCACCCATCTGTAGAATCCCTGCCATTCCTTGACCACCAGATGAAATATGACACAACACATGGGCTTAACATCCTTTATCATTATTACCAGGCTTTAAGAGACATGAGGAATGCCGCTGAGCTGATGAGCTGAGCTCCTTCCGTCACCTTCTCCTCATTTGTAAACCACCTCAGTGGGGTTGAAAAGCTCTACGTGGCTTTGAGAAAGAGAGCGAGAGCATAATTTTTCTTCATCCACGTCCACCTGGCTTATATTTATCTGCAATGTGTTAGGGGTGAAGTCATTAATCATCTTTTTTTGTGTTGAGCAGATGAAGTGTTTTAGATTGCAGATATGGTTAGTGCCAACCGAAAAGCATGTTCATCATTATCAGCTTTCAGAGAGCAGGGATGACTAAAGGAGCAGTGGCTTAGGCAAACAACATAATCATAATCAGAGAGCCAGAAAAAATCCCTCACAACCACCCTTGGTATCTGTAGCAGAGGTGGCTGGAAATCTCATTACTATAATAGGAAATGCCTCCAGAAGATACATAAGTGAGTTAACAAAGTAAAAACAAAGCTTCTCCGTCTAATGAGATAATGTACAGAAAGCCACACAGATGAGTTTGCAGCAGTGCATTTTGAGAGATTCTACGCAGAGTTTTAAAGCTTTTGTCATTTCGTTAAAAGCTTTCTGCTTTCCCAAAATGACCCGTTGTCTGCTTTAAAGAAGAAAGAAGAAGAAACTAACTACCAGTTAATGTAGTCCTTTGCACACATACAGTACTAGATGGCTGGAGAGGTTGTGGTTGCGGTGTTCCTTCTGTTTTTCATCTTGGTCTGACAGCTACACAATAAAAAAGTCATGTTTGTCTTGGATCTCGAACATGAACTTTGATATGTGCATTCTTTTCTGACTTGGCTGTATCACAATGTGGTGATTTATTCATTTGATTTTTTTTTTTTTTTTTTAGGGTCATGGTGGGGTTGAATCATATCCCAGCATGCTTTGTGTAGGAGTCAGAGAGAAAGGCAGATACAGTCAGTGGGAAATATGTGAGAGGTGCTTCCGGTTTGGGTTATTTGCTTCCTTCTGCCGTCGCTCCATCATCCATGACCTGGAGACCAATCAGTGCACAGAGGATGTTCCAAGTCTTCCAACCTCAACGACTGCATAATTCATTTGTCCAGATCCTTCTATATGATGTACAGGAGCGACTAGGGAGAGAGAACAGGCTTGTTTGTTAGGATCATATATGTTGCACATTTCTGGGTCCATATGTTTATTCTGGGTCTATACTGGAATAACTTTGCACGTTTTACAATTCAGCAACTATTTTATTACCTCAAGCAGCCCCTCACTTCAGCATCTCTGTGAAATAGGCCATTTTAGCTCCAGTTCCGCTTCCGAAAAGCTCACGCTGTTCAGATCGTAGGCGGAGCAGGGGGGGTGGCTTCTGTGGCTCAAGCCCCAAATGTGTTCTCAAGAAGCACCAAATCTTTTATGTTTTTAAAATGACTTCAACTACAAATCTCTTCTGAAGATAGCACGGCATGTTGTTTGGCGTCTCAGCCACTCGGGGCGCAGACTGAGCAGAGGTGTAGTTTACCACTTCCTGTGAGCAATTAAGCTCATCAACTCTTCATACATTGATTCTTGCCTGTTTAAGGTGATACTTTGCTTACGATTCATCCACTGTTCGTGTGCCTCCAGTCAGATGTTATGTGTATTGTTATGATTCTGCAATTGCCATATATAGGTAACTTGCAATGAAAATGAATAATTTATCCTATCTAAAGGCCCGAATGGCCCATTATTTTTATGTTTAAATGTTTGTCTCTGTAGCCGGTCTGTTGGCCGACTAAAAATTATAATATCATTTCCTCTCAGTCTCTCTGAGTGCCCCTGCAACTATGCACCAAAAAAACTGTGCTGAGAATTCTCTGCTCTCTCTAAAAGTGTCTAAATATTGCATTGATATTGGCCCATGAAATGCAATGTCTGTAGTAGCAGATGTTCTTGAGTGAGGATGACACAACGCCTTCACCCTCCAGAACCCTAAAGGGAAAACCCTGATGTGATCTAAAATGACAGACTTTTGTGCTGTCTTTGGATGTTCCAACAAAAGAAACGTAAAAACCAGCGAATAACATTTCACAAGTGTTTAATTTATTTTAGAACATTTTGCTGTGAATGTGCTGAATTTGATATATGACAGTACGTTTTGAAAAAGTGACCTTTTATTCTTATTAAAGTTGCTTTTAAATAAGACAAGATCAGAGCTAAATTTATATTGCATGTCTCTAGACCAAGTCATTTCCTCTGTTTTTATTGTCAACCGTAAAATCAGTTCATAACAGTTTAGCTGTCACACTGCAAATGTGCAAGGGGTGGTGGGTTCCATCTGGGGGAGCATTCCATTAAACTGCCTAGGTTTGGACCATGGCCTGAATGTTTACAACGTCTGGCTGAGTTGTACCTGTGACCACTGGCCTGTTCTTCCACTCTCTGGAGACTCTATAAACAAACAGTAGTGGTGAAATTTCACTTCTTTTTCTCATTTGTTCGAAATAGAAACTGTACAAACCATCCGGAAACGTTGGGGCTTGAATGTGAGCCTGAAGCTTTGCTGGATGTCTCTCTGGTAAACAGTTTATTCTTTCACAGCTTATTCTGTGAAAGTTCACCACAGGATTTGAATCCTTGACCATGTCGCCATCATAACATTAAATGTATGATGGCACATAACATTCCCTTCGAGGTTTGACTACTTTCACTGCCGTGGTTACAATGTCAGGCATGTTGTGCAGCAGTCATGGATAAAATGAACAATGTTGACAGGGAGGTTAAGGCAGGTTCCATCCACTCTGAAGACCTTTTTTGTCTATAACAAAAATATGATGTGTTTGAGCTGAAACAACGAATGTTTTCTTATACGGCTCATAATAGAGCATAATAAACTGCTGCTGCAAAAATGACCTCATGGACAGTGTCTCCAATCATGAGATTGATGATGACTGATGAGATTCTCTTCAGAGTTAGGGAACACAGGTGTATCGTCAAAGTTGCCCCTGACTGGAAATCAAACAAAATAACAAAGCCACGAATATAGAGTACGTGTTGATCTGAACCATTTACTCACTCACTCAATTTATCCACTGAATGGTTTTCTAAAGTTATCTGTTCATTCAAGAATAACATCGACTGTAATGCCTGTCAGGAATTATGCAAAGGAGTGTTAATATGTGCTGTGCTTGTTCTCTCCTGCCTGTTTTCTTTTTTCCAATTATAAAAAATATATTTGATTTATAGTCAGCATTGGAATAAAGAAGCCGTATCTTTTTTTTTATTATTTTCAAGTGTTTGACTTAAAATTATTGCTACACATTTGTATTTGTCAGCTGAGCTAACTTTGTTAGCGCTAGTGCTGGAGATAAGTCTATTACCATTCCGCTATTGTTCTGGAATTGGGGCAATGTCCTCTGGGTTAATTGAATAGTTGTTTAAATGAATCCCTCTTGTTTTGGACAGCGACTTTGCAAAATAATGTCAGGAAAGAACCTTTGGTGGAACATGTGCGAATGGGGAAGTGCGTTGTGGTATTAAAATGACTGGTTATTGTTCTTTTACGTATGAAGGACTTCAAAACAGTAATACACAGATAGCGTAAGGAAGGAGAATGAAAAGGTTGCGTTTATTCCAGTAGAGTACATCCTGTGAGCCAGGCTCCATAATGGAATTATAATCTCCTCAAAGTGACACTGAAGTTAATAGTGATATTCTGTTTGTTGAATGAAATTCTTAGTTTCGACTCCGTCATGTCTACGGTGTGGTTTTAATGTCCACCGGAAGGGTCTCAGAAGTGGGGTCGCTGTCACTGTTCACTTCCTTCAGGTACATCTCACTCCCTCTTTCTACGACTGACTGTAGCAGGATGGAAGAGCAGGACAAAAATAATAAAGGTGTCACAAAAAGTTCAGTGTATCTGTATTTTAGCAGGTTTAGCAAGAATATTATGAGAGGTTGCACTGATTTGCATGTTTGTTTGAGGAGCAGCTATGCTTTGGGTCATTTAATTTAAATTTGGTGCAGGTTTCCACGTCTTGACCTGAAATGACTGGATGGGGTAGATTTGCCAGTTTGTGACAGATGAGGTCAGAAGTGACTCAACTCAGTGATACAGAACAACCGGAGTAAAGCAAATGAGCTGTCAAACCCATTTAGTGTTGTGGGCCCACACTTTGGAGAACATAACTACAATTTCCTAAAAACTTTGGGGGATTTAAACAGGAGTTAATGTTGAAATGAAGACACAATTCATTCAATGTTCTGTTTGCTTAAAACCTTAAAACCATTATTTTGTCTATATGTGTGCTATTAACATGTGTTTACAGATAAGAATCCCTGGAATACTTTGGTACTAAACCTAAAAATCTCACAAATTTATGAGAAAAAAAGTTTTTCAGGCCTTGTAGATTTTTCTGTATTCATACCGAACATGACTTTCTATTTTTCCTATTGTATGCACTTATTATCCAAAATTTTATTCTCAACGATGATTCAGTTATTTAAATGTATGAATTGTTTCATTGCTGAAATATTTTTGAAGCATTTAACCTTTTAGATGTGTTATAAAATTAATTAATCTTCTTAATCTTCATTCTCAGTCGCCTAACTTAAAACCACTTAACACTTATTACCCAAGATTTTACTTAATGTTATTCAATAATTCAATTATTTAAAGTGTTAATTATTTTTCTTGTAGCCTCAATGTATTTATACATTTTAAATGTAGGTTATTTGAATTTTTTGGATCAATAATAAAATAACCTAAATCAACTGTAAAATTAATAAATCTTCCAGTTTACTCTACTGTCGACACATAGGACTTTTATTTATACACAAACATCACATGCTATTCGACCTTCCAGACTAAACTTAAAGTTGAACTTATGAATGTCAATATGTCTGTTTGATGCTAAAGATTATGGTGATGATTTTTATTTCTTGAGTTTCATTACTTTACTTAAGCTTCTCAGCTCGGTGGATCAGCCTCATCCGTCTCAATCTGACACTCGGCATTCTTGACTGGCCTAATGATAAGTGGCTGAGGCAGCATATACTGTATTTGTGATCAATAGTCTGTACAATAACCTAATTACATAGAGAAGATGCTGTGCTAATATCACCAGTACACTAATATCATTACTGATGTTGATATTTACTGAATCATTACCACATTTTTCATGACTTTTCATGGTCAGGTATCAGTCTACTGCTGTGAGACATCTGACCTTGTTTGGTGGGGATATTTTTCAACAGATGAGCAACAAGTTTAGTTGTATAAACATGTGATTCTACAAATAGTAAGGAGAAAACATTGAGTTACTTGTTGAGATATGTATTTAGAATTTTAATTATATAAATACCTGTCCTAAGGATTAGTTTGGGCTGAAAAGAGCCTGACTTTTAGCTGTACTGTTTTCATATTTTACAGCATTACTACTTCTACACTTGGACACCACAGATTGTGTACAAAGCGCACATATTATGAGCATAACTTCAGTGCCGGAGGAGGTAAAGTTTTACTCACGGCAAATGTTGCATCAGTTCAGAGTGCCTGAATTTACACATTGGTGTGAAACATTTTGGGGCCGACAATTGTGGGACTGAATCTGCTAACGTTTCCTGACTGTGCTTCAAAAGGAACCAAACACACATTCTATTAGCACAAACGTTGAGTCAAATGTTTGCACTATATGCCTTCTGTTTGAGTGGGAGCAGAGTTTAATTATGCCCACTGAGCTAATCAATCTCCATGTTTTGTTTTTGTGGAAGCACAAACTGTGACCCCTTGCAGAATATCCATGAAACATGAAATCCAGCGTCAGTTTGCTCCCAGTAAAAGAGTTGTTAACATAATTGTTTCTTCAATAATTTTGTTGATGCAGCACTTTCCTCTCCTTTGCATAGCCCTAATTAATTCAATACCTCAGGCTGTTTAAAGCAGTTAGAATCTATAGGCTGCTGAAATGATCAATACATATTTTGTGCTCCATGCTCGGCTGAGCTTAAGGGTGTCTCTGCTTCTGGGTCTAACAGGCAGCGTAACTGCATGGGGCTTTTCTGCGTTCAGCAGAAACAACAAAGGATGCCTAAGTCCTTTTAAAATACCACTTTTAAAAGCCAGGAGTTGCTAAAGCACTTATTGAATAACAGATTTATGTAGGGAGTTTAGAAATTGTCCTGCCATGAAAAATATTCAATGTAGAGTGTTTTATATTATGTCTTGACTGGAGGGGATCATATAATATGGATTTCCTCCAAATGGGTTCAAAACAAAACTAAATGGAAGGTTTAATATTTGAAAATTCACACATTTAAAGGTGCAGTGTGGTAGATTTAGGGAGATGTTTTTGCTGAAATTGAATATATTATTCATAATTATGTTACACTAAAAAAAGTGTGACGTGTTACCTTAGTCCACCATGTTTCTACAGTAGCTCCGAACGGACTTCCTCTGGAGGTCACTGAAAATCACACACTAACCCTTTAAATACATGTTTATATTGGTGCTGTCATGCAACCATGAACAAAAATGTACATGGGCTGAATTAAGCATGTATACATAAATATAGATGTGACACTATTATTTTCATCATAATTGATTCTTCTTCAATTCATGCCAGTTTTTTATTCCATTTATTCTTTATTTTGTCCTTTTTATGAGAAGGCCTTAAAGGTGTAATATTTAGAGACATCTCGGGGTGAAGCTGCAGACTGCGACCAACTCAATCTCTCCCCCTGCACGCCTGTTCCTCATTTCTGCAATCAAGCCACCTACGCTCTGCGCTGTATAAAGGACCTGGTCAGATCTCCACTAGCTGCCGCTTCGTCAGTTAACCTCCGTTGGTAACTGGCCTCGACTCCACGTTTTGCCTCGCAGAATTTTGCCTCGTCGTGTAACTTTGTTTTAATTTTTTCTTTCCAAGATCATCCTGCCTTAAACGTCTGCCCTGTGAATCTCCAGCCATGGAAAAAAGAAGAAGAGGTAGCTCCGGTAGAAACATGGTTGAATCCATGAATGGTGACCTGCTCCATTTGATATAAATGACTCATTCTATGGTAATTAAAGCAGTGATTCACATTTCTGTGTGATTTTACACTAAAACAATAATAACAATTCTGAATATTATATTCCATTTCTGCAATTAGATCCACCTTCAATCCCTCTAAATCTCACACACTGGAGCTTACTTCAATCATATTTGAATAGTAACAGGCAAAAGGAAACAAGGCACAGATGACAGAGGCCAGGGCCTAGAATTATATGAATTAAAATTATACACCGCAGTCTGGTACATTTTGCTCTCATCTGCACTGATTTCAATTTTTAACAAGGGCAGCAAAATCATTTTCTAGTCCTTTGATGGTTATGTTCTCATCAGAGGTGTAAAAATCTGATGTGATTGGCTCAGCTCAGAATGAGATTCATGTCAAGTTATTTCCTCACGCTATTACGGCGCTTGAATTATTTTTATCACTTTGACATAAATCAATATCCTGTTTAAAAACTAAAGCTAACAGGAGACTGTGAGTCATAAGCTAAGTTTTCTGATTGCTCCCACAGATCTGACTCTCTCAGCCAGCCTGGATTTTTCTTTTCTTTTTTTTTTCTCCTATGGCCGTTCATTAGGTATTTGCTGGGGCATGAAATGTAATCCTTTCTAAACTGAACACAAAGCTGTGTAAATAAACCTTGATTCAGTAACCCCACCGCTCCCCGGGCCAACACACCCTGCTATCTGGAAAAGCATTTATCAAGTCAAGCTTCTAATTTAACTGAGCAGAAAGTGTACTGCAGCTCCAAAACAGTATACTTTTTATCAATATGACGCAAGATGAAAAATTATAATGCTAATTACTTCAGAACGCTGATCTCAGTGACACTTTACAATAAGAGTAGGCTACCCTTATAAATTATTCAGAAATTTACATCAAGTTATTAATTGAGTTGTAAAGACTTTATGTATCATTAATAAGCTGTTTTAGCACATTAGAAAACAAGGAAAATAGTGACCTGTTGCTTGTCAATTAGTGAGTTTCCTTTGTCTCCATAAGCAGCATTTATAGGCTTAGTAGTTAAGCTTTTGAATCTCCAGTAGTTTGTGTTGCATGCTGGACGGTGTGCATCCCTGGCAAAAAGTGAATGTTGACCAGAAATGACAGGTCATTTAAGTTCTTTGATAAACTATGAGTAAATTGTTACCCCCGATTTCCACTGGGCTCAGCTGCGTTGCATCACGGCAGCCTCACGGCCTGCGGAGCCACTCTACACAGTGTTCGTGTATCCACCAGAAGCACTGTGGTGCGTGTTAGAACCGGTCCCAGAACTGGTAAAAAGCACTAAAAATATAAAAGGAGTCTACATGTGATGAACACGCTTCATGGACACGTCAGGTAGCACAGAGCAGATGAGATGGACAGGAAGTCAGATCACCTCACCCAGACTCCCGATCGTATAAAGTCACAATTTGAAAAAAAAAAAGATTAGGACAAATATATTTTTAACAACTTAAACGCAGCCACAAATATTTGATCCATGTCGTTCAAAACTAAAAGCAATTTAAACAGACAAGACGTGGCCTATTTCATCTATGGTTTAAGCATAGTAGAAATGAGCAAATCAGGCGATCAGACAGACCCGATGCGCTGCTTCTGAAACACTCCCAGTGTGAACTGAAGCCCTGCAGAGGATGGAACGAAACCAGAAGGTGCAGCTGTTCTCGGTGTAAATCAGGGGTTAGCGATTAGCATGCTTGTGGTTAGCACATAGTTAAATGGAAAATTTCTATCCATGTGTAAACAATTAAATTGCTATTAAAGTTTTTATAATGATAGAAAATGCACCTTTATAATAATAGCTAAGAGGGTGTTTTATGTAATATGGGTGCAATTTGAGCACTTTGGTAACAGTGCTATTCTGCTATTGCTTTATAACTTTAAGCTAAACATGGGAGCTTTACTCTTGTGTAGGAAGTAAAATGGCAGCAGTGGCTGTGAAAACAGTAACTAACTAGACTGCACTCAAAAGAGGTGCAGACCCACACACAATATATATTTATATCCATATTAACAGAAACACACAATGAAACTGAAATCAAATGAGCATGGAGTGTGAAATCACTACAGGGCTACACTATGCCTGAATAGTAGACTGCATAGAGGTTGAAACTAATATGATCCTGTGACCTGTGAACTTTGACCTTTTGACCCCAAAATGAATGGGTACCAGGGCGGGTCATGGTCAACATTTCCTCCGAATTGACCATCTCCATAATACGGAGTTATGGTGCTAACACAATCACAAACAAATACACACAGACACATAATAAGCTAATTTCCTCCAGCCCCAGCTCTATATTGTCTTTAATAATTTTAATGTAGCATGGAAAATAATGTGACATGAAAAATAAATACAATGATCCACTTATGAAGTCTTAAGTCTTGCACGTTAAGTGTATATCTACGCAATTACTCTTTGCTATGGGTGTTTGCAAAGCTAAAAAGCTCTAATAAAAGAAATAAATAAACACATTTCTTACAAATACAATGTGAATAAGCCTCAAGCTCCCTGTGCTATACTTTTTGCGGTGGTCTTTGAAAACCCCCGTAGCCCTTATGTCAGGCTCCATTGATCTGACTGGAGGAGTTCTAAGCGGCCTTCACGCCACCAACGATGAATCTCAACGCAGTTGATTAATTAGTGAGCTTTGAATGCCGCTGTTCCAAAAAAAAAAAAGGGAAAAAAAATGCTCTTTGATGTTTTGGAGTCAGCAGTTGTATTCCCCTGATAAATAATTCATTGATAATTCTGGGGAAGAAATGGGAAAGAGGGGAAGGTAATGTTCATTTTGATTACTCACCTTCTAACTGCGCGGCCCCACATCGCTGAGGATTTGCTAACACGACAAAGTTTAGATTTCAGTGGGGTTTACAAGTAGGCCGCTATTGCACTGCTTCTCATTCAAGCTTTGATTTTTTTCAAGATGGAAAATTATGCGGAGAGCTCGCATGAAATCAGGGCAGGTGTAATTTAAAAGGATTGTGCTGGAGAATAAATGTCCAATGAGAGACAGTTAACCTGTCTGTGCAGCGTATGCATCCTCAAAAACCCCCACATCTGCTCTGTGGCTCCATATCTCCATATCTCATATCTCCATATCTCCATCCTCAATCTGTCAGAACACACTTCATCTTTCACAGAATAGCAATAGAGGTCATTACATTGATATCTGTAGAACGTAGCAGGGTGCTTTATATAAATAATTAATAAAGAACAAAGAATCCAGTCTCAAGGTTGTATAAACCACTAATGCATGTTCAAAACTGCATTAACCACAGTTTATGTTTGCATTAAACATGAATAAAACTGTGTGCTGTGAAAGAGGTTCTGTAGTGAGATTTCCACCAGCAGCAATGTCACTGTTATATCCCAACAAGTACCCTCAGATCTTCCACTGCTGTTCTTTGTAGGCTTTTCTTGAGTTCAAAATGCGTCCCACAAGCGGTCTGGTGACTTTCTGTTTTTATGGCCCTAATCTGTGGAACACACTCCCCTCAGATCTTAGAACCACGAAGTTGCTTGGAATTTTTTAAAAAGTAATTGAGGTTAACTCTTCTGCATCAGCGTTTTATTGCATTAGGATCAAACTGTTTTTAATGGCTTTTAATTAGTTTTTTTTTTCTTGTCGTGGTTTTTTTTTGGCTTTTAATTTGGGTCAACTCTGCCGCATCTCTGTTAATGCCTTGTTATGATCAAACTGTTTTAATTTATTTGTGTGGGTTTTTTTCTGTTTGTTTGTTTGTTTGTTTGTTTAGTTTCTCTCAAAAAAGGGAAACTCATTATTTCTGCTTCTCAACGTTCTGCTTTTTGCAATCACTGTTAAACTACTGTCAGTTCAGCACTTTGGAAATGTTTCAAAGCAGCATGATCCAAAATAACAAAATAAAATGGATTTTGCCCTTTCACTGTAAAGCTTTGGCTCAACAAATGTTGAGGTTTGCCAATCAAAACAATCTAAATATATGTATATTCATAAAAAAGCAATATTCTGTTGGAAGAGAAATGAGAACTTTTTTTTGTCATAATGCTATTTAATTTTACAAAAATATGTTAAAATATACAGACAATATAGTGGGAATTGGAATAACAATCACTTTCTATCTTAAATGTAATCCAAGCAAAGGCCTGGTTCATCCTGTACTTGATGTTAATGAAGGCCCTGGGCAGTGTTTGATCATTGTTGAAGGAAATAATTAGATATATTTGTAAAGCATGGCACATAGACATTCGGCAGGGCGCAGGACAAATTAGCAAAATAAAAAGAAAACTGTTCTTCACAAATTGGGATGTTTGGGCATCTTAATCCGCACACAAGATGGACACTGTTTGAGTACCAGAATGCAAGCGAGCTTTAGACTGAGGACATCTCTGAGTGAAACCGTGGGTTTTAAGCAGCAGGAGGAGGAGGCAGGCTGGATAAACACGCCTGATCCAGCCAACACAACAGCTGTCCATGAGCCACAGGGCCCCAATGCGAAGTCTGGACAGACAGACAACACACACACGGACCACATGCCAACCTCTTCCAATACAGCTACTTAACATTATAAAAACTACTCCAGTTATAGTTTTAGGAATGCCAACGAACGACAGAAACACTGGGCTCTCCTGAGATTTACCGGTCCCTAATCACAGTGTTTGTCCCAATAGAATAAAATAGAATACTTGTAGAATACATGAGTGGGATCTTTGCATCAGGAAGAGGATGCCAGTTTCTCAAAATGCACATTCGTAACGAGCTGTTTTTGGGTTTTTTTTCAGCTCAAGTGTGGTAACACAGGAAAAAAAAGCAATAGTGCATGATGTGAGGACCAATAAGGAGGCAGACAAAAAGGTCATATTAGACGGGGAACGTATGAAGAAACAAATGTTAGACAAAGGCTCTGACAAACCATTGACGCAACATTCATGATGGAGACAAGCGGTTCAGTTCAGGGGGAAAAAGCAAAAGAAAACCAGCTTCGGGTTTTTAGAGAAAAATACCTCTTATGTTTATCAGCTCCTCAATCAACAGTCCAGGTAGTGTGCTACTGTATACGAGTTTTAAACCATGACGATGACGAAAAGGAGGAACCAGCTGTTAATACTTAACAGTGGTCGATGGAAATGCGCCTACATTTGTATATTGTATTTCTGTAGGTGGTACGCAAACTTTTTTTTCTGTTCTAATATTTTAAGCACAGAAAAATAGTGTGAAATAGTGAAAAAATAAACAAATCTAACCCAGGAAGTGACACATTTATTACAATAGTTAGTTGTGATTTATTTTAGGTTCTCTTGGTGGAAGAGAAGGCCCCGACAGATCCCCGTTGGTCTTCACACTTAACAGAAAGGCCAAAAATACGTTGCCCTTCATTGTCACACGAGTCAATCCCAGACTCCTGAGTGAAACATGTTCAATTTAAACTAAATGCGCAATGAATGTGTTGCGGATATGGTCGATTCTATCCGCCGCTCCCATTGGTCCTTTAAGATGCATGGCAAATTTTGCCATCTGCGAAGGCGCTAATGAAATAAAGGTCCCGGCCTCTCAGCGATCGCCATGCTATAATTTATTCACGATGGCTTTTTAGCGCTGTTTGTTTTGATCATCTGTTAATGCATTATTCACCCTCTCCTGTGTGGAGCTGATTGAGTCCGTTTCAATATGTTGCCAAGGTTAGATCATTCATTAAGCATGCATTGCATAAATCAATAGGTGAATCGGGCCTTCCTGACATGACCTCCCCTGGTGAATATGGGATGATGAATAGATTTCTGCCGATGAGAGCAAAAAGCCACCACATGTTTGATGAACACGTCTCATTATGAGAAGTGATTGTATATAACCCGCAGTTAGAGTCTCTTTTTCATCATAAATTACAGTGTTGATACAGAGGCCAGCAAGCAAGAGAGGCTACATGTAGCCAGGAGATACAAACATCTATTGATTTTTTTTTTTTCCTCACATTTTTTAGAAACTTTGTAAGCACTATTTGCTGTACTCGTAAGCACTATTTGGCGTACCGAAAATCCCACTGAGATGCTGCTTTTGTGATCAGACATGATGTATATCAGTGATTATAGTTACCAAGCTAAATAAAAACATCACAAGGCAAAAAAAACAAAAAAACACTCACCGGTAAGCAGCACCAGTTTGCAGCAAGGACTACTGTCAATAATCCAATCAAAACAAGTAAATACATAGAACGGCTCCACCAGACTCCAATGATGAAATAGCCATGAAATATTAAACATTGTACTTTTTGGAATAGAATATATTACACATGCAAACAGGCAGTAGTCTGTGACAGCATCAAGTCGCACATTAACAATCCGTCCTTTTGAAGAAATGCAGTGTATTTTCCTCCCATATCTGATTACAAAGTAGCCCTCGTTCGCAATATAATTGTGGCCTGCTGGGTTAAATCGTGCTGTAAAAACAAGGTGTTATTGATCCAGTGCCAGATGAACCTGTGAGAGCCGCTCCAGAAGCACAACAATGCCACAACGTTTAGTTAAACATTTCTGTTAACGTGATGCATGTTTCAGCTTTTCCTTTCTCTCTTTTAAAGTGTCATTAAAGTGATTTATCTCCACCTTTGACCGACACGCCACAGTTTGTCTCTTGAATCTCACGTGGACCGTGTCCGAAGATGATTTCTGCGACAGGATCTGCACTGGTTTCTACATGAAACTGATAAATGAAGGCCAGTGTCTCTCTCATGTCTTCAGCAGTAGTCATCAAATATCAGGCTGTTTTTTTTTTTTTAAGTAATATTCAGGGCTCAATACTTCACCGATGCTCACTAGTACGTGGTATTGGCCCTTCAGATTTTTGTCCATGTTGACTTTATTATATGTATTGTCACTTTCCATGAAAAAGTTGATGCACACATATTTAACCTGGGAAAGGTATTTCTTGAAATACTTAAGTTAAAGCTTCAGTAGTCAGTGTTTTGGCATCATTGAGCAATAATAACATAATAATCTTTCACCATATTGTAATTCATAACGTCTGAGTGGAAACTAACCTTGGGGCTTTAGAAAATTAGACTCACGGCTACAATGACCAATAGATGTCAAGACTCCAACATGACTTAGACAACTATTTTCAATTCTGATACGATATTAAGCAACGCTCTAGATATTCCTGCCTGTTTTATGCTATTCTTCTGATCCGTAGTTTTTTGGCAGTACGTCATGCAAAGAAACAATGCAAGTTAACATGTATGTAAACACTGTATGATTATATTTTTTTTATTAGACTCTGCAAATGCATGCAGCATTTGACGGACATCACAGTGAGCGAAGTAAGTGTGTAACTGTAGCTCGGTAATGTGCACCTTCGCTGCAGCTACGAACTAAAGATGGAGGAGATGTCTGCCGTATTAATAAGAGGGTTCGAGTGTTTTCAGAGAGCTTTATATGTCAAACACAGAGATCAGAATATTATTTAAAACAAGTGAGGCATCAAGGTGGAAAACCAGCACAGGTGAGGAAACCACCTCATGGTGCCTAAGAAAAGTACCCAGAAAACATCACTGGCAGTAAACTATCAGTATTATTAAAATGAATAGGATCTCTCATTGTTTGGGAAGAGTGTGACTGGCCCGCACAAGAGAATATCACATTGAATTAGTGAGAAATCAGCATAAAGACGACAGTAAAAGTAATATCCAAGATATTGCCTCACTTTTCCATAACAGTGTAGTGTGACATCCATCTGTGGAGCTGTCAGTCAAAGCCGCTGGGGTTCAAAGCGCTGACAGGCCCATAGTAAACATGACGCAGGCTGCCACTGCTGGAAGCTTCACAGCACGGAACCATGAAACATGAATGGAAACTATAACCAGTAAATTGCCATAAATACAGTTTAAAAAAAAAAGAAAGAAAAAAAAAAAAAAAAGTAGCGTACAGCCCCAAGCAGAGATGTCTCGCTTCAGACTCACAGTGGGAGAATATGTCTGACAATAATTTGGATTTATGCAGCAGAGAATAAATGACATGCTTGAAAAACTCCGTCTATACACTTTGCAACAGCAGTCACATTTCTTTGCATTTCTCTGCGGATTTGAACTCCTAATACCAATCCCACCAAGTGAGGTAAAGGCTAATAAAAGGAGCACTCATGCTTCACAGACTGGAGAAAAATGGACAGCTAGACAGTGACAGTAAGCAGACTGAATTTATTGTGTGAGAATGGCAGCTTATTTCCTGTTCCTTCATTTGTATTCTTTTTGGGTATGCTGTTTCATCACAAATTCCTCCATTTCTTTATGACAGAAAATAGCCAAGTGAATGGAAGATTTTGTAAATTAGTGCAAAAAAGAGATACAGTATACGTTCATTCTCACAGCCACCTCCATCCAATTTGTTCATATCCGTCACCCATATTTTACATGTTTTTATTTTCTCTGCACAGATTGAGTGAATCTAAACTATTTTTAATAGTCAAATCAGAAAACGATTTGAGGGGAAATGCAATTCAAAGAAGAAAGCAGTGATATTAACCTTCTTTACTTTGACTTGTATTTCGTTGTAGACAGTATGAACACAGCATATTTCATGTTTCGTCTGCTCACATTGATTTCATTTGTAAATACACACCCATTCCTCACGTCCAGTCTGCAACACATTCAAGAAAAAGTTAGAACCATTGAAATTTAGGACTAATAATGGGTTAAAATAATGAAATAACAATGTGATTTGAAGCAGCATCCAGTCCTTTAAGAGCAAAGACTGGCTGAGGATCTGTCAACTGAAATGTTGTCAACTGAAGTGTTACCGTTACAAAGTGGTAACTGATTTAATGCCCCAACTTTTTTTTGCAATGTGTTATAAGAATCAAAATTGAAATAAGCTTTTATTTTGAAGAAACAATTCATTTCATGAGGTGAAATGTCTGATAATGTTCTGTTCTACTATTTTCAGTACAGTACAGGTCAAATATACATTACTAATCATTGTTGACAGTATTTTTATGTATTTTTTGTAAGAGAAACCATGCCTTTCTCTGTAAAAATCCAGGTTTTGCTGAGCTGAAAATTTCCCAGGATCCAGGGGATAAGAATTTGGGCAATTTTGACTCTTTTCAAATGGATTGGTGAAAATAATGGGGTTGAAGCAAGAATGATTAAAAACAAAGTATTAAGTGCAGAGCAGGAGAGAAGGTAGTGAAAGGTCAAATCTGTCTGAACTCGCACTCACTCAAATGTTTCTTAAAAGTGTGCACAGTTTTTAACATGTCTTGTGTGTTTGACCTCTGTTATGTGTGTGATATTAATTAACATAGAAATTAATCACTGCAACAACATGTTATCTCCTGGGGCTGCTGCATACGGAATCCAGCTGCATCTCAATACTCGGACATGTTGGTATCAGGTAGATAAACAACGTATAATTCATAGAGAATCAATCTGGATCAGAGGATAAGGTTTGTTATTGCGTTTCTTTAGATAAGAGCTGTAATGTCAGGGGTCAGCGAGGCTGCAGCATTCCTAAACCTCTTGTAAATGTGTCCAAGAAATGTAAAATCATTTTCTCAAGAGCTATCATCCTGTGAAGGACATAAGCTGTTTCCTCCAATCAGTTGTAAAAAAAACTAAAAGAAAAGAAAAAAAAGCACCATAGCTGGCAACAGCAAAAATATTGATTCTTGTCATTCTTGTATGTTCATGACCGACATAGAAAGAAGGAGCAGCTGGTTCCGGCGTTTCATGCTCTGTAACATACTGACATCATGCAACTGCGATTAATCTGGCATGTGTTTGTCTCTACATTGTGACATTGACCAACATATAGACATAACACATAGGTGAATGTGCAACCAGCTATGACTTACAGTCTCAGGTTTTCCCAGTCCTCTCCTTTTTCCAGAGGCACTCTGAATACACTGCGCAGCCATAAAATGTTCCACCGTGCTCTATGTACAGTTAAAGGTCACAAGTCTGAATTTATGTGCAAGATATTCATGCACTGTCTTGAAATTTTACTGTCAGTAATGAACATTTGACTAATTGTTCCCAAGGTCAAAGTTGGATGTATTCTACTATAAGGTATAAGGCAACTGGTAAAATGTGTGAGTCTTTAAACATTGCAGAACACTATCCTTTTCTCTGATAGAAGAGATCTAGGACCGGACGTTATTCATAGGAGGACACCTGACACAGGATAGTAATAGTAACCTGGTAATCTCTAATGGAGTCTCGTCCATTAGCTGAAACTTCATTACTAACCAGCAGTGTTAAAGGGAGGTAAAAGAAGGGTATTACTTTGATCAAATTCATACAATTTTGTTTTTCTTCCCAGATTTTCAGTTTGGTCCAAACTGTCTTTCTTGAATTGCATTTCTTCAAGTATTTGGGGTTTTGTGATTACTTAATGGGGGATTGTATGTATGAGTAAAATCCAAGCCATCAAAGACAGAAGAAGAGAATGACACCGGGATCTCCAGAACAGTAGTCAAATCAGGGATGTTGCGCTGACATCTAAGACTCATGCAACAGTGTCTCATGCTATCCCCTTTTTGTAATCTTTTTTCCATCAAAGCTCCATTACACAGTGTTACATATTCTGAAAGTAGCACAAACTGGTGCTGTGGTAATTTGAACAAAGTCAGATAAAAGCTGTACCCTCTCATTGTAAAAGCTCACTACAAAATATGTGAAGCACATATTGAATGTGACAGTCCAAAGCATCTATTATAGAGACTTGATGGGTGGAGTGGTAACTTAAGCAAACATCAAAGCTACAGCCATCGCAGCACAGATAAGGCATTAGTCTACAAAACTAATCCAAAGCTAACAAAAACAAAACATCTCTTATAATTGTGGTCTATGGGAAAAAAGCTTTCTGAAGACAAGTGGCCACAGAGCAGTGTGGTCGCTCTGTGGCCACACAGTGCTATTCAACTCTCTTCTTTCTTTATTTAAAGGACTGTGTCCTTAGACTGAACTGTAAGAAGTGGACAGACTTACATCTCCCATCGGTTCTGGGACTGCTGTTATGAAGCCAGGAGTGTGCATTTCGCCCGTCGCCGTCTTGGCTCTTTGGAGCCACAGGTGACCATATTTGGACAAAAGGGTGGAGCGGGGGAAGCGGGAGGGCTGATGGGTGAGCGAATGCTAAATGCTCGCTGGAACGGTAGATGTTAAAGTTCATCAAATATTTACAGAACAAAATTTGACATTCTTGTTAGTGTAACTTGTTAATCACTACAGTCAGGCTGTCAGGACATAAAGAAAAAACGTTTTATTCAATAAAAAGAAGCCCTGAAAGTCAGACTCGGCAGACGAGTGAGCTGTCATACACACTTGTCCACAGTCCAACGGCAGACAACAAAGTCTTCTGTTCATCCTAAAATCTTATTAATGGAAGAGTAATTTTAAAGAGGGGCCACCAGTACAGTTGTAAGAAGAATGAGACCAGAATTACTTCTGTAAAAAAGTATTCAGTTCAGTATAAAGTTCAGTGTAAGTCTACGGCAGCCAGGCCTTTTTGGAGCCAGCATCTAGTGGCAGTTAGTGGTATTACACTTTAAGACACTTCTGTATTGGCTTCACTTTGGAGTTGTAGTCCTTCACTATGTCACAGTCTTCAAAATGTTAAAACTAAAGAACTAACTATTATCATTGTTTAATTGCCAACAAAAGAAGTAGGACTTCTATGTAGTCTAAAAGCTTCACTGCATCCCTTTTTGTGGCACTATGTATAAAAATAAAATGGTAGCACCGTCATCCTGCTTACTCAACTTCTTACTTCTTACTCTCAACTACTTACTCACCAAAGATTCTATTCTGTCCATGATTATGGCTTCTTTAAAGTCCTTACTGCATACAGTCATTGTGCCTGGCAACATGGCAACTAACTACTACTAATGTCCCTCACAACATTTACATCTCTGCATCTTCATTTTCTACCTACAATCATTTGAGAGTGGGCAATATCTGCTCTACTTTACAGTGTCTTTACATACTGAAATTACCCGTCTCGGCCAATAAACCTGTTTAATGTCATTCTGTAACAATAAAACACAGCAGTTATCACTCTTTCCAAGCTTTATTTTGATTTTTGCTGTGCTGTGGCACCACCATAAATCATACTTGTGTGGCAGCACGGCTGGGCTACGGTGTAATCTACACACTGTCAAGAGTATGTCATTGACGGCGGCTCCTTGTGTTGCTGAACTCCAGCGTCTCCATAGCAACTATATAAATGTTTTTCTTGCACAGACACCGGCCCTCCTTCGCAGGCACCCATGCTGAAAAATGTGCTTCTATCTAGTGACAGGTCTGTATTCTCCACTGCAGTCATCACCTCTGAGCCCACTGTCATCTCTTGATCATCACCGTGGACTATGCACTCACACTGCTACAGTTATTGTTTCCAGGCTGCACACGTTTAACGCTGTGCCTTTACATGCCGCGCAGCACACAAACACAACTACTAAGTGCAGCGAGGACTTAATCAGCCTCACCTTTGATATTTCAGCAAACTGGTGTCGAACCAGACGCTTGCTTCAAGATAGAAACCTGATAGAAAAGTGTTTCCAATGGCCTCTATTCATCCAAAGGAACTGTAAATAAACACACACAAACACAACGCTCTGAGAAATTTGAGGGACCACGCATTTCTTTCATCATATGGCGCCCCAGTTTACACACCGTCTTATCAATCATGCATCCCAAGAATTGTGTTGCCAGTGTTTTGAAATCCATCCAGCAGAACGCTTGAAAGAAGTAGAAAAAAAGTTAGTTATAATGATTCAACTGAGAGCGTGTGGTGTGAAATAAGAGAGTAACTCAAGAATGCAGCCTCTTGACGGGGATACGTTCATTCTATTTCCTTCCGCATTAGCTGAGTTAAAGGAGAATTCCACTTTATTTCTGCATCATGGCTTTAGCAGTAGTTTGCATCATTTATAACTCACTCAGTTAATTACTAAAATCTATTCATTACGGCAAACTGGGAATAGCCATTTGCTACTTCATCCAAACAAATGAACTTATAACACAACCTCTGCACGGCATCTTATACTGGAATGAGACATGAAGAGATGATGTTTATTAACTCATTAACCCCAATTCTATTTGTGTAACCCATTGACACGCTACATCTAATAAAACACTCAAAACGGTTATTAAGTATAATTCAAGCGTAATAAGCGTGGATCATGCTCTGTATGGATGTTTACTATTGGCTCAGGTATCTGAGGTGGAATTCTGTTAACTTTGTGTCAACTTTAAATCCAGTTTAATTTGTTGGAGTTTGCATATTCTTTCTGTCTCTGTCTGTTATTTATGTTATTATAAGTGAATTAGTAGATGGGTCTGTTATTGAAGTTTAGATTGAACAGCGAGGGGTAACTTATTTTTATTTGTGTATTTATTACCTCTGCCAAGGAGGTTATGGTTCTAACTGCATTTGTCTGTTTGTCTTTCAACAGTCACACGTCCATAATTTTAGATAAATCATTTTGATTGTTTTGTTTTGTATGGCTGTAGGTCAAAGGTCAAGGTCTGGAACAATTTCCAAAATTCCCATTTGTTAACATGGTGCAAAATTAAAATATCTCAATGAAAATTCTTCTGATTTGATCCTGATTCACCACATACATGTCAAGATCTAGTGCCACAAAAAAGTGGAAAGGTCCATGGTCAAGGTTACAGTAGACCATTTTCATTTATTTTTTTTTACACAAATTTCACTTTGTTCAACAAGTTTTACTTTGTGTTACTTCAGTTCTTTTTTATGTTTTCTGTTTAAAAACTGATTATTTAAAAGCTGTCTGACTGACTTATTAGGTGACTTTAGTATCAGTTTTAGTCTTAGAAGTTATGGTCAAAGCAACAGAAAACTAAGAGAGATGCCTGATACTGTGTCCCAGCCTTAAAACCCGTCTGGCCATTATTGCACTCCAGATAGTTTAGAATTTATCTCCAAGGGTAAAAGTGTGTATCTGAAGCCATTAAAGAGATCATTTGAAGACAAATGTGAAAAGGGCAGAATTTGGACATAATACCCTTAATATCCCTGATTATAGGAAGTGCTATTTCCCCCCTTAGAGGCTCCCAAATTCATTTGAATTCATATGTTATTAATCAGTCTGGCCTAAGACTCATGCTGTGAAATGTTCAAAAAGCTCCTATTAATCAAGTGCTATTATAAACCTTGACAGGCACCCAGTTGCTACAGCCCACCTCGCATTTTCCCTCATTTTAACATTCATTAAACAATGTTGTATAAGCAGATGTCAGCAA
This sequence comes from Coranthus polyacanthus, assembly GCA_037367275.1. Taxonomy (NCBI): domain Eukaryota; kingdom Metazoa; phylum Chordata; class Actinopteri; order Kurtiformes; family Apogonidae; genus Coranthus; species Coranthus polyacanthus. Next base: position 6,723,481 of record JAPQRN010000016.1, read on the forward strand.
TAGTTAGTCATAGGTCAGTGTATAGACCTCAATTCCATGTCTTATGGGACAAAAGAAGGGCAAAGGCCAAAGGCAGAAGTAGGTTCTGATGTTGATACATGTTGCCTTGTGCTCCGTGCATCCATTATACAAACACAAGAAGACTGATGATCCTAATTTAAACGCCGGTGTGATTGTTTTCCTGAGGCCCACACTCACAGAACTATACAGATTTACTCATTTACTCTGTTCATTCTGCGTGCAGGACATTCACATCACCTCGGCAAAGTCTGGAGAAAGAAAAAAAAATGTAAAAACTTTGTCTTTACAATTAGGAATGTTTTCTTTGACATTCCTTTTCAGTATATGGAGTTTTTATCTGCATAATGATATTGTATCCAAAGGTCCTCATATTTCCACCTAAAATGCATTCTCATTCTCTAGATTTTTGTCATCTGATTCAAGTATGCACATCAACAAACATGGGGAGAATGTAAACATATTGTAAGGACTGCATACCTCCTCCGAGCCTCACTTCTGGTATGACCGGTAATAAATGGATGCCAGCGTTACATATTGCGTACTTTGTCTCACTGTCTTACTCTCTGTTCTTATTTGCCCACTGCGTCACTCCCTTTGTTTTCATGTCTCACCCATAAATAGTAACACATGTTGACAGATGCCAGCAAATCTTAGGTGGACATGGGTATGAGTGGAACTGTGGACTCTTGTGGACATTCAGCACTTATTTGTCACTTGTCACTAGCCTGGGAACCAGACTAATTTGCCTGAGAATAAATGTTTCATTTACTCTGGCAGAATTGGTCAAACAGATTTCCACAGGAAGACCAATCACAACAGTTTATCTGCATGAAAAGGCGTCAGGTCATCTATATTTAATCTTTTGATTTGGATTGAGAGGAGACAGCTGCAGAAGGAAGCTGGCTCCTGCAGCTTTAATTGGCCAGAGACTTGTGGGCTGTAGGCATATGTTATGATTTTTACGTGCTCAAAATTATTTTCCCATGATTTTGTCGAATTTAATGTGGTAGAAATTATCACTGAAACACATGCCAATGGATTTTATGATTGCCAGATCAGAAAAAAGGAGCGAATCTTCGTATCGAAAAGAAAGCTCTGATTCGACCGACAGTCCTCTCAGTCTGGTACAGCCCTAGTGTTGTCCATAAAAAAACACAACAACAAACAACTGCACTTAAAGCCTTAATTGACAAGAAAGATGTGTTCCAATTTAAGTTTCATTTACCAGCTGGCTCAACAGCCTATGTGTCGTTGCTCTGATTGGTTACAAGTCTATCCAATTACATCCAGATGCATTTTGATCTCCGCCCGTTGATACCGCCACTTGGGAATGAAAAATGACCTGTGAGGCAATGCCAGGCTAACTTGTCACTACAGTAGCCACTAATCATTGAAACTGAAGAAAGCTCACTTTATAGTATCTCGAACTTCAGTGTGCCTATTTGGTGCCCTTTTTGTTTGGTTTTACAAGTCTCAACTCTTTAGACACTGTTAAACTGCGTTGGATTTTCAAATGATCTGAAGAGACGCATATCAAACAGCTACATTATTATCAATATTGCTGGAAAACTGCTAAAATGGTTAAAAGCATTTGGCCAATAAGCCAGTCTTTCCATCCTAAGACACCACATTTTACTGTATGTAGAATTAATTTGCATAAGCAAACACACTTTGAATGACATGTAGTCATCTGGTACATGGATTAAAATTTAATTGGTTTTGTACGGACACATTACTAAGGACTGTCTCTGCAAACAGACTTTTTTCCCCCCATATTAAAACAACAATAAAGACTGTATTGTGAATCATTAAGGCATGACACACTGACATTCAGTTTTTGACCTTTATGAAATTTCTGAATAGAATGCAATTGCTGTGAGGATTGTTGACTTTGCCCCTCTCTACAATTTAGTTTTGAAGCAACTCCTTATCTGTGGTTGCTTAAGTACAGCTTTGACATGAAAATGACACTGAGCCTCTGAGGATGAGGTAAACCCCCTCCAAGCCCTGAAGTAGCTGGAAGAAAACACAGAACATTTTGTTCTGCCTTTTTTTTGTTACCCGTCTGGTTGCTGGTGCTCTGGGATCATCACCAAGCAACAATAAAAGACCTGTGGGTATTTATGTCCACACCTTCATCCACATTTTGTATTGTAATTTAAATATCACTCCAGTGGCAAGAAGCTAATTCTGGAGAGGCCACCGTCTCTCTGTCAATAACACTGACAGGATAGCTCCCAAACGCCTCCACCAAAATCAAAATTCATGAACACCCTGCCTTCGTGGTGGCTGTATTCAAGCCCACTGCTTCTGCATACATCCTCCACATCAAGGTTCAGAGTCTTTTCCTCAGGGAGAAAGCAGGCATTGCTATGCTTGTTATGCCACAGAGGAAGCAAAAGAACCTGTATCCTGGATTTGAATCATGTAGACTGTAGTGGACTATGTGGCTGAGCGGTTGTGGAGGCAGGAGGAGGGGGAGCTGGAACGTGTCGCGCAGAGGCAGGAAAGCAGTCTGGCAGGATGACTGGTGTTTTCCTGCAACACAAACAGCCTGGTTTTGTTACAGAAATAATTGACATAATGCATTTTGGAGGTAATTATTGATTGAATTTGTGTAAGTTACCCTCTAGCATTCTTGACATTATATTAAGGGACATGTAAATTGATTGTTTGGTTACCCATCGCGCTAACACAGAGGTAATTTACCCTGCAGCCTCAGTCTCTAGGGAAATATTTTCGGCACAAAATCCTCTACGCTTTCAGCGTTATTTCAATGTATCATTTATCCATTATTTTACTCATGAGCATAACACTGCCACCTGCTATAAAACAGAAAAAAGGATGAAGAGGATGATCCTTCTGAGCTACTGAAGATACATGGCAACATGGTGGACTCAAAAACACAATGATTCCTAATATCATGCTATTAATGAAAACATAATTATGAGTGTAATATCAAGGGCCAATTTGGGAGCCCTAAGCACAACTGCTTTGTGGTTCCCTCCCTCGAAAAAAAGGCAGAAAGCTGAAGCACAACACAATAAATCATCAAGTTGCACACGTGTCTTCAAGAAGAGGTATATCACACACACAGTTGTCACGTTATTCTTTTATTCCTGGTGCCCTGTACGTTCCCTTCTGGTTAATGTATGTATTTTTTTTTTTTCATTTACATATATATGTAATCAAGACATTTCTCTTGTTGCATATCCCATCATGTCCCAGCAAAGTAGCAGATTTGAGGTCAGGTTCGTCTCTTATACTGTTACTGTATTTTCTCAAATAGTGGCTGGTGCCTTTATTTGAAGAAGGCTTGTATTAGAGGCCTTTATTTAGAATTTCCTCTGTTTACCATTCCAAAATAAAAGCCCTCTAGTATTTCAGTGGATAGAGTTTTTGTTGTGTAAATGTTGTCTCCCTGTGGCGCATGTAAGTTTCTACAAATGACAGTTTCACTGAAAAAGTAAGACACACACACCTGCAAGTCACTAAACTCAGACAATAACACTTCAGATGAGCGATCTAGAACATTATACTACATTATATTGTTGAATGTGTTCAGTTAAACTTGTAGAAATGATCATTGTTCTTAACTGGCCACACAATACATGACAAGCACCAGACGTTTATCAGTGTTATTTTTTACTGGCTCGTATTTGATAACTGGCTTATATTTATTTGTGTTGTCCTCACCCCTGGCTGTTATCAGAGACCCGGCTTTTAATTGATTCACGATTTTTATTTGAGGAAATCTGGTACTTAGATTTTAGAGTTGGATCAGGTTCCGGCTATTTCCAAATATAATTGGATACTGTTTTTTTCAGTATTTGTCTGCATTTGTCTCTCATAGGCATCGATGCATCTCATATGTCATTACAATTTGACAGGCTGCCTAATATATAAGTCAATAGGTTATTGCCAATTATGGATGAAATAAAACAAAACATGTAGCTTTGTTTTATGCTTGAGTTCAGGATCCAAATTAGCAGCACCACTTGGGTTCTGTCAGATCAAATGTTTAGGTGTTTTATGCTTGTCCAAAATAGACTTACAGGCAAACCACCCTTTCCTGCTGCTGTGGAGACAAATATCCTGCCCCCACAGTACAATAGAGGCTCAGTTTAATATAGGTCCTTGTGACTGACATCAGGAGAATTTCCACATGGCAAGTCGTGATGTGACTGTTATCAGCAACCACAGACAAGTCCTGCAAAGAACTCTCGACATAACTTTGATTTAATGATTTCAAGGCACAACCCTTTACGCTGCCTCTGTGTTTATAGAGCGCATTGTTCATACTTAACTCAGCTTCACCTATCCAGAAAAAAACAAAACAATGTCATTATTCAGTAGTCTTCTGATCTGCCACACGCTTCCAACTGAAAACAGCAAGGTCAAACAACTCCTGTTAATCTGAGGGACAAAGCAGTGTGTGCTCATGGTGTTAAGTCAGTGTGTGTGCTTGTGTGTAGGGGAGTTTTCAGTGTTTGTCATCCTGGCGAAATAAGGGGAAGGGATGTAATTTTCCATCCTAAGACACCTTTAGGGAGGAAAAAAAAAGCTCATAAGAAAAGCAATGTGAGGTCTGCTTTCCAGTGCCAGAATTTGTCTCTAATTCTCTCCAAGTGCCCTGGAGCAAAACAGTGAAAAGTGCTCATATTGAAAACTGTACCTGGCATTATGTTTTCCTCAGTGATAAAAGAAAAAAAAAAATCTACTGCTGGCTAATTCCGCTGCCCAGAAAACGTCTCCACACAGGCCTTTTAACAAAAACTGAACACAAGTTTGGATATTTAACTTTATTTGAAGGCCATATGCTCAATTGGCAGGAAACATGTTCTCAGATTTGGCATCATTGCCAAGAACCAGGATAAGACATGACCTTTACACATCAGAGAAGCTGCCAAGAAGCTTTTAGCGCAAACTTCTGATGTAAGCTAGACATTTGCCACCTTATACTACTATACGTACAATCACTGTCGTACAGGCAAGCACATACTTACAGGGACTTATCGAGCATGTAATGAATGTCAGATGATTTTCAAAGCCATACGTGTGTTTCAGAGGAGGTACAGGGCTTGTCAGACAACATCTAAATGCAAAGTGTACTTGCTCTGGACTGCTACAGTGAAAAAGGTTGGATGAAAAAAACCTGCTTCCCCTTGGCTAAGTCCTGCTGCATCCCTAAGTCTAGGAATTCTGTGTCTTTTCAGTACACTGTCTCATCAACTGGGGAAAACAGTATTCAACTTGAGACAGCTTCTCTTTCAAGCATTCACTGTGATGCCCATGAGGGAAGCTCACTTTTTCACCATATTTTCATACTTTTCCACACTTGAGGAAGCCATAGCCCAAATTCTGTTTTGTATCCCCTTATGTACAAGTTTATGGCATATCTGCACATGTTAGATTGCAATTTTATTCGTCATATTTCTTAGCATAATTTGATATCTGAGTGATTCTGCATATGTACATACTATAACAGATGTTAATTGGATAAATTTGTCACCGGGGGTTGCATCTTCCTTTGATTAATATGGATTATAACGTTCCTGAGCTGTTGGATGCACCTGAATGTCTTTTGTTAAGGTGATAGTGATTTACATTTGGCCATATTAACATCAAGGAAAGTCACTGTGCGTTGTCATAACTCGTAACTTTGGGGGAATTTAAGTCTATTTTAAAAGCTCTGGAAAATAATACTCTTGGTCAATGTGATTGCTTCTAAATTTGCACTGGAATTGTTTTCGAGACAGTCCTCAATTAATCTCGATCTTTTTACTGTGTATCATTCATTCATTTGTACTGTCTGAATGTTGTTTGTTCTGTCTTTATTTATTGTTGTAACAATGTTCTAAATAAAGTTATTCTGTATCTGTGTGCTGCTTTCTTGGCCAGGTCACTCTTGGAAAATAGATCTTAGTCTCAATGAGGATTTCACCTGGTTAATTAGAGGATTTTCTATTAGCTTTTAGCAGGTCCTGGTTGTGCTGTAAGCTCTGAGTGCAGATAACGATCACTTGATTACTTTTGATGCTGAAATTGATGAAGACATTGTCAAAAACAGCCTGAAGTGTTATTCCTCTCAATAGATAACATATGTGTGTTTGGGGGTGTAGATGTATATCAGGCCATTCAGGTTCAAAGGCTTAACAAGGCTTACACTGTGGGCTAATTATGTTGCCATGTCACATTGTTATGTGCGCCGGCGACACTATATCCAAAGGACCAAATTGTTATCTAACCTACTCGGACAGGAACATATGCATTTGTGTATTTGTCACCGTGTTTCTTTACCTGTTAACTCACGCCGATGAGGAGAGCAATAGGACTTAGCTTTAGCAAACATTATGGTTGAGAGAGACAAAGTGAACCGAGATACAAACCTGAGCTGGTTTAGGTCATGTTTGGATTACAGCCATGATCTTAGTCACAGGAAAGTTAAGTATGTTTCTTTACTGTCAACCTACAGGAACAATGGGATCATGGGAATCGTTTTGCTTTGTCTGGACGACAATACAAAATTCCTGCCTGGTGTTATCTCTATAATGTGATATATGGGGGTGTGAAACAGACACATGGACTGATGCCCAATGCTGGCTTTATATTCCCTTGCTTGTGACATTTATGTGTCCAAAAAGGCATTATTACCCTTAAGGCTATTGATTTTTCTGCATGTGTTTACTGCTTCCGTTCAGCCAGTGGAGCTGCTTGTAAAGTTTCTTTTGGCTTGATCCTATGGCTCCTAATAATCTCAGCTGTCTGTGTGCTGTAGCTGCAACATTATGCGTCCTTGTTTGAGTAAACCCTTAGAGCAGCAGATAAATCTCCCCTTCCTCTCGAGGAAGTTTGGCTTTTATTGCAGCCCTCTCTTTTGTCTGGCTGATGGATTATAGCGGAGAATTTATGCACACTTGACTTATAAATCTTGATCAGGCGCTCTTAAGCATCATGAATCACTACTTACGCCATTATCTGTGCCTGACTGTGGAAAGGCTTCAGGGATGAGAAGAAGTGTTTCAGAGCACTTTTTAAATATTTAGCATGTTCCCATTCATGTATTCATTTAGTCGAAATAAATCACGCTGCACTGCAATTATAAAAGTTTCCGAAGTTGATTGTTATTGCATTGTTTCTGCTCTGTTCCTCAAATAAAGGAATTTGTTTTTTTATAACGGCTATCTTGGCCATGATTTGCGTCTTGTTAGCTGAGGGAATGGCTCACCACCCACAGTACCCCGTCCGCAACTAAATGGATCACTCTGTGGGGCCGACATCTGTATTTAAACTGGCCCAGATCCCAGCTCTTGGCCCTGGCCTCCGGCACAACACGCCATTTATAATATACCCACACCTCCATTCTTGGATTAAAGAGAAAGTGCCATTGAAGCAAAATGCACTCCAGTGAAACCAACAGCTGTCTATTTCAGTTGCTGCTGCTCTCGTTTTTTTCTGTCCAGGCCATGTGCTGTGGTTATTTGGTTTGGCGCATGGATTATGTTCACATCCCTGCTTAACTGTACATCCTAAAGATGAAACACAAGGCTCCTCTGCCAATGTTTAAGCCAGACATCCACGGCTGTGTTTAAAGTAAGAACATGTGAGATTCTCACTGCTCTCCCGTCGGGATGTTTGTTGTACTTTCTGCGGTCCCTGAGTCGATGGATATGGATGGAGTTTCCAGAAGGAGAGACAAGAATGCAAGGGGAAAATGATGCATGCTGCTTTGGTGGAAAGTTTTTAGAGCCAGAGTTGATTACAGTGAGGATAACTAGTGCGTCTCACAGATTTGGCTTTAGAATGAAAGCTTGGCTGGCCTTAAGGGAAAAGGCAGATGCTGAATCTGCTGAAGGCATCTTAAGATCTCACTCCAATTTCACACAGTTTTCCCTATAAAATTCTGCTGCTACGTGTGGTGCAGAAGCATCACGTTCACTAATTAGACTCGAAACTTCCTGCAGTAGAACTCGCTAACATTCTGATTCTGACTGATATCTTCCTGTAACTGCAAGTTCATCCAGTCTTTACTTGCTGCTGAAAAGTACCACAATATACTGTATGCAGATGTATATTTGGCATCTGGTGCATCATTTAACAGCTCTTGTATAATCAGATCTCAGCCCCGTGCACATTTCACCAAAATCATTTTCTTGAACAACCAGAAACATGGCAGGTAGAAACTGACTAATCTGTTTCATATTTGGGATTTGATTAATGTAAATGGAAAAGCTTGTGCTGTTGTGAGGGCGAGATGAGATGTTTGTGACTGAACCGCAGCCAAGAATCTATGGCTGCCTGCTCTGACAGCAGGCCGGGGAGGATGTCTGATAAAAGGCCACATTAGGCATGAAATAATCTGTAAATCACCTAGCACGTATCAGGATCAAAACAGGCAGCGCGGGGAGATGGGGAGGCTACCGGTGCTGAAGGGAGAGGTGTGGAGAATGGCAGACAGACAAAGAAATGTAAAGGAAATAACAAAAAAAAGTCTCTCTGCAAGCCTTTATTTAACTGACAAGAAGCTTTGATTGTATCTATCGTGATAGAAGATATTTCCAGTTTTTGCACATTTGTGTTGCCTGTCATATGGAGTTAGCAATGTTGAAATGAAGAAGAAAGGAAAGATCATTTCAGTTTATTACAACTCTTACAGTTTTTTTTTCTTCTAGTAATAAAACCATTTTATATGACAAAAGTAATAAAGCAACGACATTACACCAAGTTCTAGTTCTATTGCATTTTTTTTTAGAGTAAAACTGAAAATACTGTGAGAAAGGTCAGAAATCAGAGCAGTAATCTCTAACTGAACTATGGTCATGGTGCCGCTGTGTATGTCTAACCATGGATTTAATGAATTATCTCAGAAGGGCATTTTCAAAAGGCTGTATTCAGACACTATTCAGTAGTATTAGACAGTACAGTATTTAAATGCTAAAGGTAAAGGATTCATGCGACGTGAGCTGAGATGTGACTGAAGTTCACAGCATCCATATGAAAATCCATAGACTCACATCAGCTCAGTGAAATGTTAATGATTTATTCAGTTTAAATTAGCAAACAGCAATGAATTCAGTGCTGGTGTTGGTCATACGTAAAGCCACAGAGACACACAGTAACTCAGTTGAAAAACATTCATCAAATCCATCCACTGATGTAGCCTATGACAGAAATTTCATCAGCCAGTGTTGAAAATACAGGACAGTCTGCTGTGGAGACAACAAATTGGTTGAATTGGTTTTAATCTTCAAAAGATACATAAATAGCTGTAAGCATTTCTGAGGGTAGTGCCACAGTGAATTCTGGAAGAAATATACAAAATGTCCTGTCATCAAGTATTTTACATTTGCAACATGGTTGAACTTAATTTTAAAATAAAGATGATAATAATCCCCGGAGGCTGCGGTGCCCAGTCAACCCATCTCATCATTTATGCATTATACCTCAGTGTCCTCTCTGTCAGAATTTGATCTTTTGATGTATATTTAAAGAAAATGCCACATCCTAGTTGTAATACAAACTGACATCTTACCTCCTGTGTTACCTTTTGCTGAGCTGCTCTGCTTGTGAAAGTCATCAGCCTGATCATCCTTGGTTTTGTCTGGTGCAATGTTTTCAGACGTAGATCATATCAATAGAGCAAGCCTATTTTCTAACATGTTACATTTAATAAAAAATGCATAAACACTTGACAGGAGGATACTGCAATAATGTGATCTAGTAATGAATCAGAAACATACACAACAACGGTACAACAGCGGTTTTAATAATCTTGTTTTTTAAGAATATGAATTATGTTTGCCCCATGTTTATTAACAAAAAGTCATTGTTTTGAATGTCATGTGGAACATTTTAAATACAGTCCTTAAATAAATAAACCACTGTAAAATTAAGACGTTTAAATCTGGTGCCATGAGCAAGAGGGGCATATTTTGTTGACAGAGAAATGTCTACAACTTTTGGATGAATTGCCGCTAAACTCATAATATTTAGCAAAATGAACATTTCTGGGCCTTTCATCCACATGTAAACAGCTTTTTAGATGACTAAAACAGAGATGTTTTAAAAAGGCCTTCCAAAGTGAAGACATTGAAGTCTCTCCGTCTGCTGCAGCCAATATTATGTGATCCACAGTGTCCACAATTTAAGGTCCTCGAGATATTTTGTAAAACGGAGGTTGTGCGGACAGAATATGTTTTAAAAACACAGGGGGAAATCCGTGTGTAATATCTGTATTCGTGTGAACAAGGCATCAGACATCCACGTCTCGCTTAATATAAATTCTTGTTTTGTCATACCTGCTAAATAGCACTGCATGTGCCATGTACAAATGCACAACGCAAGTGGCATGACTAGACTTGTAGTCTTAGTTGTAGAAAGTCAGACGAGTGTAAAATTTTGATTGGCTCTCGATAATCAATGACCAAAAACAAGCTTCCATCCATCCCAACCTAACAAGCTTGTTGACTGTCCGCACATGGCCCATGGATTGTTTTCCCCCTGTGGGAATGAACCATAACAGACAGAATGAGATCGTCTTTGCAGCTGACTCATTTTGCCCAGATGTCTCTCAACATGGCTCTAAAATGTGCCAAATTCCTGTGCAGCAGTGCAGCCTCCATGTCTGTATACCCAATCACAGAATGCTCACATTCCCTGCTGTGAGGGAAAGCAATAACACGGGCCAGGAGACCAGACTGGACATTTAGCAAATATTATTCCAGCTCCATGCTGCTCCTTGAACTGCTCAGTAGATCCCTAACCGCTTATTTATGTTCATATTAATTTGTGTTGATCTTCAAACTGGTTTCCCCACTCTGGTTTCACCCTCCTGTTGTCAAAGGTTATTTTTAGAGCTGCATGCTGTGTGCACAAACGCTGCCCTCTTTTAGCCTTGTCCTGTCCATCAACAATAAAGACGTATGGACGAAACATGCTCTAAACCAGATGCAGAGAAAGAAGAACAGGCTACGAGATTCTGGTATTTCTGTGTCTCTCTTTCTTATACTTGAACCCAGTAAAGTTCACCATCAGTTAGTTACCAGCACTGATTGACTCAGTTAGCTGTGGAAAGGCTGGGTGAGTCCAAGGGGCGATCCCTTCAAGGCCATTCAAAGAGAACAGTTAGAATGTGAATGTGGTTTCTGCTGTTTAAAGCCCAGTTCAGACCGAACCAAAGATTTGGGACGAGATGAAACCATTTTAGAACGTCGCAGGTAAAGGTTGCAGCGGTGGGAACTGGACCGCCTTAACTGATGACTGATGGTGCCTGAGACTGTTTTTAGAATGTAGCCCTATATAGCATGCGTTTTTCTTAGCAAACCTGTTATAGAGAATTACATGAGAATTATATATATTAGTTTTAAAATGTGTCTGATTTATTTCAGAATGAAAGAATTGAATTGGATTACGTACTACTGATTAATCAAGACATTTTCACTTCTTTCAAATAAATATCGGCTACCTTGTGTTGTCTTAATTAGAAATGTGATTCTTATTTTTAGATCTAACATCTCTAGACAAAAAGTGCTAATTTGAAGCTCCTCGGTCTGTTATTCCCCCAACACTTCACCTCATGTAGCCACATCTCTGAACAGTTCATAATAAAAGAGTAACAATGCTATAAAGCTGGCATATACAACGTTGAACAGTTATGTTTCTATCATTGCAGCAGGCGCTATATGCTCCTTCGTCATATAGAAACAAAAGCCAGACATATACCTTTTCCTGCAACAAAACCATTCAGGGATTTGTTCAGTGGATAGATAATAAACTCTCATGTTCCCTGCATTGGATGTACCCAATAAATGTAAGCCCTGAGTGATGGTCAGCAACTTAAACCAGAAGAATCAAGCCCAGCAAGTTCAAGAGTAATGCCGAGCTGCAGATCACTTAAAACACAATAAAAAAAACCGTCTTCATCTCGTCTTCATCATCAGGTGTGCGTACACTTGGTCTAGAACACATGACCACATGTACGCACATTCTCACATACATAATTTGGTGAATTTGTATAGCTATCCAAAAAAAAAGGAAAGTGCAGTGCAGTAAATAGCAGCAGTGAACCAGACGAAGGTGTGCTGAGATGTGCATCTCTCCCTGTCAACAGAACCTCAGCTCTTCTGAATTTCTATGAACCACCTGACAAAGAAGAAAAGGTAACATCTCCCCAAGTGGGATGCTCTGAAATCACATGGACTGTCAAATTTAACACTGACATTGTATTGTATGCAACGGCAGGTGTCCCAGGGTAACTGCTGTAATGTCATTGTGATTGGCTGACATCCCCATTTGATTTGATATGGCATGGCGCGCAATTTGATACAGACACGTACATTATAGTGACACGTGTGACACATGTTCAGAGCTCCACCTTTGTCTAAATGTAGGGACACAACACAGCAATCTAAGCCCTTGACTTGACTTTAGTTCCAGTTGAAATGGTCCAACCCCTTTCCTCCCTTTTTGGTTTTCCAGCTAACATCAGAGTAACCACGTACCTGTGTACATGGTGTGCTGGGGCTTTTTTGTTTTGCAGGCCCTAATGAAGAAATATCTTACAATGATATTTGAAAGGCAAAAAAGACAACTTCTAAAGTCTACAGCTCACTGGCAGCGGATGAATTATAGATAAGAGTAGCATACAGATGACTGTCCTCAACAGTGTGCACCTCCAGAGCCATGCTTTCATTCCAGTCCCCCCCCCCCACTATCTGAAGGGGAGGCTTCATCCACTCGCATGCAGAATGCTGAGTTCAACATCAAGTGTTATGAGTGTTTGGACAATTCTGCAGAATGAAACATCCAGGAGAGGGTCTTCTGCTACACTCCGTTCTGCAGATAACTCCCAGCAGGCTACCCAGACTTGTGAAATGGACAGGGGTCAGCCGACATTCTCATCTTTATCATCTGACAGATGTTTCATCTTTCTGCGCCTGCACAGGGTCAGGATATACTCTGTGATTATAGTCTTTTGTACTTGGCTGGTTTCTACCTACAGAGCAAAACCTTTACAAGTGAGGGAAGTGAGGTTTTTGTTTCTTTATCCCTGCACATTTCTTTGCATATCTCTATAATTGCAGGGGGGAAATTAAAAATGACAGGATCAGGACATGAATGGATTGGTAAAATAATACGGGAGAAGGCAGAAATGGGAGGAAATAAATCATGACCGCGTACGAAAGGATACATTATTTCACACCGTGTCACCCTCAGGTACACACAATAATTTTGTACCTGTAAACAAAGTAATTTAACTTATCAAAGGTATTGCTGTATTTCAGAGCCCTGGGAGGCACAACAGGGAGAAGAAAAGAAAATGTTAATAAATGAGTTTGTTAACAATGAGCCTGTCTCGATTCTCCTCTGCAGTGTCGAGGGGAAACTTTTGACTCTTTGTAGGACTTCAATGTTCCATGTTACTGTGTTCACATGCTAAAATTTGAGTCAGTGACAAATTGGCAAGATGAGTGGTTAGAGTTGGCAAGATGAGTGATTTTAAAATTCTTTTAAAAACAGAACTGAACGTTTTAGAAACTGTTCCATTACTCCTAAACAAGTAAACACAGATACCAAGTGTCCACTGTAGTTGACACCAGGCACGAAAGGGTTAAAAGCATGGATCAGGTTTTAATCAAAACGAGCACTGAACGTACCTGACAATGCCAAATGTAACTGCAAAAGGATGATTAACATTACACCACTTCGATGTTGACTTAGTTTCATTTACTAGTTCTAATGTAAACCAAACCAGACAGGGTATTTTAGTGAGAATTTCACCTTTTTTTAAGGTTTTCTTTGGTATTTGGTTGATTTGATTTAAACCAGGAATTTTAGATAAAGTCCTCACAAAACAAACAAGCAAACAAAAAAAATGGATTGAAGCAATTTCTGAGCTTAAATGTCTTAAATGTCTGTCTTAAATTTTACTAAACCATAAAGACACGTCATGTCATTCTCCCAAAAACATTAGACAAAAAAAATCACATACACACACATGCGCACTCCAAAAACAAATAAATCAATTTGTTTTGTTATTACTTTTTGCGGGTTTGTGGTGAAAAATAAATTCAGCCGGACGAATCAGGGCATCACAAAATATGAGGAATTCTCTCTCTTTTTGCCCTCCCCTCTCTCCCCCGATGCAACATCAATCCTTTGCATGTAATGTATAGGCCTCCCTTGACTGCACACATCAATTTACCAGACAGCCGCTGCGTTCTGCCTTCATATTGAAAATCAAAATGTGCTTTTTCATTAAAGCTCATGACAGCACCAAATATGGCACCTTGAGCAATCCATCACCACCGTGTCACTCAGCGCCATCAGAAAATGAAGTGGCACTTGAGTCCCACATCGCGGTGCGTGTAAACATCCGCATCAGCACGTCCTCTTGTCGTGAAGTAGAGCAAAATATGAAATATGATTTCAGCAGGCTTGGAGTTACAACACCAAACACTACTCGGGTTGCCTTCTGTACTGAGCATAAATATTGGAAGATGTATTAACTGTTTGAGTCATTTATAACATGAAAAGGCTCAAATCAACAGTAGATCGATCCTACTAACAGGTATTGCAAGTCGCTGCTTGGAGCAAATTGGTTGATTTTGATCTATTCACTGAAAAGATCCTTCAAGTCAGATAAGAAATTCAATCACACCTAGAAGTACTATCTTAGAAGTACAGTGAGCAAGTCAAGAACCTTCAAGTTAATTTAGAACTTCACTTTCAAAGTCAAATCTGTATCTTCAATCACCTATCGCTTCAAAAATATGCCAAATGTTAAAAGATGTATATTTCTCAAGATGATTCTCAGAGGCTGGTTCATAGCTGTCTCTGTGATTATGCAGACGTACGAATAGAAGGCTCCAGCTAATTTCAAATGCTGCCAAGTCCTACTGCTTACACGCTTAAAATCAAGCTACTTAGTCCAGTAATCATTTCATCGGCTCCCAGTGTGTGAGCCAGTCAAATCAGTGGACTCATAGCTGATCCAATCACAAAAAAGAATAAATCAAACAATCAGAGTTGAATTAGAAAGACATGGAACAAATAGTGCTGAAGCCTTACATATGAGAATCACAGACACCTACGCAGACACATATGAGACTCTGAAAGGGTTAGTTTGAGGTTTGTTTACTCTATATTGAGAATATTTTCACTTCCTTTCCTTGTCATCATACAGTCCTGTCCCACCTGAAGCCCTGAAGCCTCTTAAACCCACCAGATTTCCCCGACAAAAAGAGCAATTCTACAGCCTGTGTTGTTGTGTACCTGAGGCGTTTGAATACGGTTTTTCAGACCGTTGTGGGTCTGCTAGAGCAATATAATGGCTTCAGTTTAGAAAATATGAATGGGGTTTGGCAGAGTCTGACTGAAGGACAGGTGGGTTGCTCACCTCTGATGAGAAGCGTTAACATCATTTCTTTTAAATACAGATTTCCTGACGTAGGGTTGTCCGAAGAGTTTGACTCTGCCTCATCGTGAAGGTGCGGAGGCTCAAGAAGATTTTAAAACAGGAAGTGACAAGAAAGCTGTTTTCACCTAATAAATGCAGATTTTTATACAACTGTATATTTGTCCATTTTTATGTGTATTATCACCGGTATCTCATCACAATTAAGTCATAGAACTTTGTTTACAGCTCAAAAATCATATGTTGGTGTTTAGTGTCAATTTAACAGTAATGTTATTTTGTTTATAGTCATCTGAATCATATGTTATTAACAGCGCATTGTTTAGGGATTAAATAGCAGTGTTTGCACCATAATTCCTGATAGAATTAAAGATGAAGGCCCACTGTTGTTAAAAAGAAAGTGATAAGGGATATCCTGGATAATCCAGGTAATCTGACAGTTGCAGAATAAGCAGCAGAATACTGTGGTTACTGTTTTGTAACTGTCTATTAAAAGGTCCAGCCTGTTGTAAGGATTAGCAACAGGGTAAAACTACCTACTTTGCTGTTTGCTACACTCCAGCCAAACGCCACACGTGTATAAATGCATAAAGACAGATCGTTCCTGCTTTACTGTATGATAAACTGTGAAAATGGGCAGGATGGAGTTAAGCTAAGTGTTACAGCCACATTATCCCCATAACGGGTACCACGTCCTCACAAAGACCCACGCACATGTTCCTGATGAAGTTACAGGCAGATGGTGGGTGTCATTTTCTGCTTTGGCTCTACATCACCAAACGGGCCGACTACATCTGGCCTGGCACGGAGCGCCAAGCAGCAGCAGCTGTAGCACCTTGTATACCTGTCAGTCAGCAGCAGCGCAGCAGCAGAGGAGCGTCATTTAACCTCACAGTGTCTTTTAAGACTCCCACTGGGTAGACGGAGCCTCGTTGTAAGTCTGAGGTCAAAACAGGTGTACAAGTCTGCGTTTTTGCATTTGTTTTCCTGTTTTCCTGAAACAGCTGGTCACTGTAGTTTTTAGGAAATGTCAAAGACTGCTGTCATGTACATGCACAGGTTCATACTTTCTGTGCAAGATTCAAAACAAAGACCCTCTGTGTCTTTGATAGACTCAAATGTTACAACAGTTTCACAGAACAATCTGTATAACATGAAAAAAATGATGGGCACATTAGATCACCTGCAGTCATTTGCATGTGTAGAATCTTCAAGCCAAACAGTTTTAACCAGTAAAGACGTCTACAGTAACATGACATCGGTACCAAACTGAACAAAAAACAACTTTAATTTCACAGCAGGCCAAAACAGCATGTTTACTGTCAAGTTTTTATTTCCCTTTTGAGTAAATTAAATCAGCAGTGTCACAAAGCATCAACTCTAACAACAAGCATTTCCCCTGTATTAAATTACGGGCAGTTTAGCAGCAACAAAAACACTTCTTTCTCTTCTTTCTCACACACAGACACATGGAAAAAGCATTTCTTGTTTCGTAGCCTCTAGGTCTGTGTGTACATAGTTCTGTGATGTTTGACCTCAAACAAAGAATTAATCAGTGGACTACAAACATTGAACTATGTATACGTTACGGGCCATTTGTCTGTCTTTCATATGGCAAATGTGTCAGGGTTTCTGTCTTTGATCTACTTGAACATAGAGCAAAGAGTTTGGAGAGTCAGCTTTCATGCATGTGTGACCGTATTGCTGAGTTTTAGTCGAACGCTCTCCACTTGTGGATTGTCTATATTTCTGTGTAGCACAGTAAGTTTTAGGAAATATGAAATGACAGGACTGCCATCAGCGTTAAGGACCATGTGTCTTCATTGCACGCAGTCTCTAATTAATACAACACTGAAATGTTATTTCATTAAAAGAACGCTTTCCTTTTAAAAATCAGCACCTTCTGAAAAGTGAAGCCAAAGTGTCAAAAAACTGCAGTTCCTGAAACAGCCACTTGAGGCTGACTCCAAAAGCGAGTCAATCCCCATAGACCCCCATGTTAAATTGTCCAACTTCACAACAGAAATAAGCAAATATAAACAAATACATGTTTACAGCCTGGTTCAAAAAGTAGTCTTAAGTCTCTGTATCTAATTTCCCCTGACAACTGTACTGGGAGTGAAGTTTTATATAACTCACCTGTGTAAATGATTTTAATTCTAAAAGTTACATTACTGAATCCGTGGCGGCTTTGAGTGACGGGTGGATGTCCTCTGTGTGGGCTTTGATTGTCATCTTGCTTGGCTGCTAAATTGACTGCGTGGCTCCTGTTTATTGCATTAAAAATGTTTGTTTTGTTGTCTGACAGGCAGCTCTGCTGTAGCTGTGGTTGAGGAGTTACACTATGAAGACCATCAGAGGATGTTTTTAATTATATTAGCTAATTAATTTGCATTGGATTATATGGTCTGTCAACTAACTGGCTAGCACATATTAGTGTGTTTATACATCATGTGAAGTTGACATTTCAGTTATCAAACACAGCTCCACACGTTAACGTTAAGTAGCCCACGATTCTGTTAGTCGATGTTGTCAGTGGTTTGGTTTCACCCCTCGCTCTTCCTCAGCTCCACCCTCTTATCCAAATGTGTCCACTTCAAACCGCCACTCGACAAACCACTTAAGAAGTTTCTACCCACAAGCTGTCATTCTGATGAACAGACTTTAACTAGTATCCCTTCTGTGTGTCACAGTGGCATAATAAAGCACTGTGTGATTCAGTCCTTCTTGGCACCAAGATTGCAATGCACCACTAGATTGGCAACCCCATACCTTGTACAGCATTTCTCTGCCCACTGGAGCACACAGCCACCAAAATGCCAAAACTGGCATCGGCAAGGATATGAACCTCAGGGAAATTTCACTTAATGTGGAACTACACTTTGCACCAGTCATGTCCCAAAAAAAAGAGAAAAAAATAGGCCCCTTAGTCTTGTTCTGTTTTAAGTTCTTCGGATGTGATTCAGTAGTTAAAACTTTGACACTTCTCAAGAATACTTAAACTTAACTTTGTCCTTGGTGGAAATCATCCCTTCTCTCTATCTGCCATATGCATGTTATAATAGAAATGTTTTGTCTTTAATCACATACCACAGATGTGAATCATGTTGCAAATGTTTAATTAGTGAAGGAATGGCTGCACAACAGAGTTGTTGATCTATTCCTAGATGAAATACATGATTTTCTGGCAGATTTCCTTTTCCTGTGATGTGTGTGATGTACAATGGTTAAATGATATTCTGTGC
Source organism: Coranthus polyacanthus (assembly GCA_037367275.1). NCBI lineage: Eukaryota > Metazoa > Chordata > Actinopteri > Kurtiformes > Apogonidae > Coranthus > Coranthus polyacanthus. The sequence goes on from JAPQRN010000016.1 coordinate 6,742,162, forward strand.
AGGGTGTAGAAAATAACATTGTGCCAAATAATTGATGGAACGTCCTTGTCACTTTGATTTAGACATGCCTAATTACATACCTTCCCTGATGAGCATATGGCACATTACAGCCAAAGAAATTGCATCTTCGCAGCAGACTGGTGTTTTTGATAAAGGAGCCATTAAATCTATCCATTATTTATTGTTTCCATAAAAAGCAATAAAAGACTATCCATTGCTTTTTAATGCCCTGTTTGATGAAAACGGGGACTTTTACCTTAAAACTACTTAAAACATGGAGTTTGTGCTTTTTTTGGAGCTCCATGCAAGAGAAGAATAAGATATACAGTATCAGGCTGCAGACACACACATAATACTTGTAGGATCATCACAATGTGTGTATGTTTACATGTGCCCTGTTATTACAATATTATCCAGAATATGACAATATTCTGAATTTGACAGGTGTAATGTCATCACTGCAGGATGCGACACACAGTCCCTGTTTATGGTCAGATGGAGCAGAGACAAAGATCCTCTATGGTAGAGATGCATCCTCCAAAGAAAAATCAACATTTCTGGTCCTAAAGAAAAACACACCTATTTTCGTAAAGCTGACCTTCTCAAGAAGCTGTGTTCACACATGTCACTATGAGGACCGATGAGGAATTTTTGTACTTTTCAGAATAAGGGAATATTTTGTGAACGTAAACATAGTCATTCTTTGTTTATGTTTGCACACAGATCCTGTTGACAAGAAGAAAAATAAATAATGTTAGACTCACCATCTTTTAAAGCGACTAAATGTTGAGTCTAGTTTCCAAAGTCTGTTGTTGATGCTCGCACTTGTATTTTGGCAACTCCCACCGTCACTGCAAAAACCTGAGGTGCTTCTGTAAGCCACACACCTGCGTCTTGTAATTGATTGTGTAATGTCATTTACAGCTCCCTTGAGAAAAGTTCCATGCAGTACAATATGCTACTGTATTGTGCCAGATGGCCTATGAGTGGCAAGGTGTACATACCAATCTGACAATGACATGCCGACAAAGGTGCTGTAAATAGCTGTGAAAGTGAAATGGTATGAGGGCCACCTAGAAATATTCAAATAAAAGACAGAAGATGCAGAGCTCTACTGGGCTCCATTTCTAAAAAATGAAGAATACATATTGATGACCTTTTCTTTTCTGCTTTTTGTGATTTAGCAGTAGGGGGTTCAAATGATTAGGTAGTCCTATGGAAGTTCCTAGAGATGAAGCTATTCAAATGTTTCATCCTCTGGGAAGCATTACTGTGCTCATATATTCTTTTGTAAGCTTGACTTAAGGGTACTATAGCAGAGATGGTTTGATATAATAAAAGGTTAATCCTCTGGGATGTTTAAAGCACTCTGAATTTATATGAAATGTGCTGTGATTATTCATATTCTATAGAGGCTAATCCCATTATTATTGCTGATTTTTTTTCTACACCACCATTAAAACATCATTTTAAGCAGACTTTCAAATCTAACATCTAACACATTGGTACTTGATATATATATATACGTATATATATATGTATATATATATATACGTATATATATATATACGT
>JAPQRN010000016.1:6769627-6793236 GCA_037367275.1 Coranthus polyacanthus
GCATCAGATGGCTTATCAGAAAAGTAGTGATATGCCTTTTAAATTTCAGAGTGAACATTGCAGACTTAAACGTAACTCTAATCTTAAGACTGTAACTGTATTCTGATTACCACCTATTTAATCTGTAATGATTGTTATATCATATTTGTAAATATTTAACGCCACGTACATGTATTCCATTACTTGCCAGCATGGGCGTTTATATAGTGAAAGGCATGAATAACCCCCACCCACGCACTGATACACCTGTCTGATCTCCCTAATCACAGCGTGTCAAAGAAAGCCAAACTGTACCGAGCCAGTTTCGAAAGCACACAAGTGACTTTTACTTCCTCAAATTTTAAATTGGGCGTGAAAAAGCCTGGCTCGCTGAAGCAGATAGCATCAAGCCTGAGCAGTTTTCACTGCCCATGTCCCATTTAATGCTGCTCTAGTCTCCCATATTTGTTTTTGCCTTGTTAAAGTAGCCATCTGTGAAGACACGGGATCCTTGTAAAAGTGTGTAGCAATATCTACTGATGTGGCTATCTACAAGTGAGCCACATCATGTCATTTATCTTACACTGCTTATACATGAGACATTCCCCTGTCACTATTTAATCCACACAAGTGGATTTATGTCTGAAGATAGTGGCTCCTGTAAACTAGAAGTTCGGGTTTGGTTTACAATTAGAGGCTTGAGCTGCAGTTTAAAGACTGTTGTATTGCATCGGCGTAAAACATTATGAGAGCTCTTTGCATCAGGGGAACATTAAACACGGCCAGGGACTTCTAAGGCCAATCGTTTTTTGGCTCGAAAAACAGCAAACAAAGTCAGTTTATGAGCTGTCTCAAAACAGAAGGGCCAGAATCACACAGTCAGTGATGATTAACATGATCACAGATCTGACCACTCTAAAACAAGACTGCGCTATTCGATGTATGATGATTATGTGACGTGGGTCTAGTGTTGAAGCGACTTCAACCTGTAGTGAACCCATTCATATGAGACTGTTGGTCCAATAAGACACAGGCCCAACACAAGTATCACACCTGACGGACTAAAAGCGGACAATGTTTATGACTTCCTCTACAATCAGCTGGTAATTATTAACTTTGTCACTTGTCATATATCACTTTTCATATATTAATTATTTGTTTTCCCTTGTAAACAGTTCCAAACGTTTTGTTTACTCTCACTTTTTTTCAAGTGGGCTTCACATCCAAATCATGATTAAATGTCTGAATAATTGTTTAGGTATCTGTCATAAACATCGTGTCTGTACTTTTGCCAAGGAGGTTGTGTGATCCCTCTTGTTCATCCGTCTATTTGCCAGCTTAATTATTCAAAAACTACTGCACCAATTTTCATGAAACTACATGAAGGGGTAAGGCATGGGCCAAGGATGAACCCATTACATTTTGGAGTAGTAGGCCCTGTAGACTTAGAACACTTAGGCACTTAGAACACAGAATGCCAGCGGCCAGTTAAATAAAAATAAGTACATAAAAAAAAGTACATTAATAGAAAAAAAAAAAACTTTATTAATAATAATAAACTAACCAGGCATGCCAACTGATGTATGAGAACAAAGGCCGTTGTTACCATGGTAACAGTTACACTAAACAGTGGCACCAACTGATTTCGTTTGGCGGATGTAGGCTCTGTGCTCTCTGACTGCCTTTGTAGTTTTCCATATTTGTGAGCAACTAAACTCTTAAAATGTTTAGCGTCTCTGGCAGCTGTATTCTACGTTACACGAAGCCAGAAACCATAAGCTGGACTTCCCCTGTGTGGGAGTCCCTGCATTCTGCAAAAATGCAGGTCAAGTAGTCCCATTGTAAAACTGACTGGTTTGGTCTAACCCAGACACAGCTTTTGTGCCTGTGGCAGGTTGTCCAAAAATTTCTTCTGCAGACTGTTCTGCACAGCAAGACAGACTCTGTGTCTCTGGTCAGTCTGAAGTAGAGAATTGTACTCATATCTACAATTCAACTTTACAGGAATGGGAATAAAAGTTCTCTCATGGTGGCCTCTGGAGACAGCATAAAGCACAGGCCTGGGGCCTTTCTGTTACTTCCACTCAGGGAGGCTGCTGCACAGAGCAGCAGTATGGAGGGGGAGGACCCTCTGTCCCTGTGGGAGCCAGAAGACAGCAGAGGGGGAAGAACAATGGCTGCAAAGAACTGGTGTATTCTCTCCTTGGCACAAAATGGCTGGAAGCTAATAAAAATGCTCTGTTTGGTTAGACAGGGCAGCATTCCAGAGATAAAGTGGTGCTCTGAATTTAACACATGCAAATTGTGTTTTTGGGGAACTACTTAGGTTGTGGAAACATATAGGGTACTTGTCAATTCACTTAATTGCATCCATGTTTCCCTCATTTGTGTCTTGTTCTTTTATATCCAAGTATCTCACACGAGAGATGAGAGGAGAGAGCAATTAAGGAAATCTGTTTTTAGAGAAATGAGAACTCCTTTACTCTAAACCACAGTTTGAAGCGACATCTGACAGCATCACAAAAAAGAAAACAACATCTGTCAGTCCGCTTTACACTGGTCTTTTGAGACATTTTATTGTTTACAGTCTGGATTTGTCCACATTAACACTGCCCAATTAAGTAATAAGAGTGCTCAGTTATTATTATCAAGGCAGCTGTGTGTTTTTTTTCCCTGTATGGGAGAGTTAAACTAGCATCTGCATATGCATTAAACACTACATTCTGTCTTAACAAGTCAGAGGAGACATGCAATGTTTACATATTACTGCTCTGTACTTCTAATTACTAATTACGTTCATCTGCATTTTGACTGTTGATTGTAAATGCAGTATTTCACAATTCTGCGATTAGAATGTCTTAAAATCTTTTGCAGGCAGGAAATAATTTCATTAGACAAAGTCTAAACTCTTAACACAGAGGAAATGTTTTTTATGGGTCTTTTTTTTCAATCAGATGATCAGATCTACTGTAGTTCTCTTCAGTTCAGTGATTCACTGTTTAGTTGTGATGTCGTTTCCAATCAGTCTGATTGGCTGTCACGTCCAATCAGTAATATATTCACAATACAGGGGCGTGTTGGTCCAGTAAAAGAAGGATGTGTGAAGGATTGCCTCATGTATCCTTGCTCGTTGCTCCTCGAGGATTCCTCCTCACTCTTCAAAGCAGAAACAAGAGCTTTGAGATCACCTTCATGATGGTGGAGTGGAAGTCGTTCTATTGTGAAGTCTGACAGAATAACACTAAGACGCCATCCTACTTCAGTGGAGCCCAAGACAAAGCCTAGAATAAAACATGTAAGGAAGCCATTGTTTACGACTCTCTCCTTTTAAGGCTACAAAAATCTTAAACTCATGACGTGCAATGGACTACTTTCACAAACACACCCCCTAAAAGACTTAAGACTCTTAAGAGGGAAGAGTCATGTAGTTTTTAGCGAAATTTATCAGACTGCAGACTGGGAACACCCACCAAGACCCTTTGGAGACGCTCCGACCCAGTCGTCACCATCACAACTTGGCTCTTGTCATAGTTACTCAGATCTTTACGCTTGCCCACTTTGCTTGCTTCCAACGCATCAACTGAATGTCAAACTAAATGTCCACTTGCTGCCTAATATATCCCACCCACTGACAGATGCCATTGTAACAACATTAATCAACATTATTACCACTTCACCTGTCAGTGGTCATGATGTTATGGCTGACTGATACATAAAGACGAAGCTATCAGGTGTATTAAGGACTGGGAAATTTGGACGTTTACGCCATACTAGGGCTAAAATCAAAAACTGTATATCATATGCAGAAGGTGTCCAGTCTTTCCTAGAGGTACAAAGTAGAATAATATATAGTAATATGAGTATATTTCCATATCTGCTTGGCTGCAATGTATCCACAGTGCACTGGGATCCACTTAAGTCTCTCGAAATTTCGTCATCCTTTTTATGACTATACATGACTTTTTTATGACAATAAAAAAAACAAAAAAACTTTCTTGGTTGTGTTTTCTGTATCTGCTGCCTATGTGGCCACTTATCATGTGGCCACTTGATTCATAGGAAGTCCTTGGAATATGGTTAAAAGCTCCCAGTCAAGGCCAAGAACGAACATCACTATAAAACTTTAAAACAACACCTGTGCTAGTTTTTCTTTCCCCTGACTAAATGAGATAGCTATTATATTTTTCTCCACTTGTTTATAAGAAAAACTCAACCCAAAACTAAAAAAGCGAGAGAGGTTGCCTTTGACAGCACTACTTAACCTAGAATGATAAGCCCTTCTTTTTAATTGGAGTCAGTGTTTTGACCCAGTTGCTATTATGCCCCCAGCGAAATGTGGGCACTTATCTGAAGTACCGTATGTAAACACATGCCAACAAACTAATGAATTAAAAGACTCGATATGAAATATGTGTCATAAACCCAACTGAATTTGACAACTTTTGATGATATGGCAAACTTAAAACCAATTAAAACATGCATAATTAGGGTCTGCAGCAGTATAGCAACCAAAATATATATAATTTTTCTTTTTTTTTTTTTTTTTGAGAAAATCATGTTTGGCAGGCCTGTAAAATTGGAGTCATGTTGTTTTAATGAGCGCTGCTCCCGTTGCATACCCATGAGCTTCCTAATTGGCTGCATGACCTGGAATACACACCTGTAGGGCACGAAGGGTCAGAGCAGAAACAGATAGACCTGCTGGATGTCCACCTCGGCTGAGCACGTCGTTAGCAGCAGGTCGCTGTCTGTGACCTCTGTGGTGACCTCTCCAATAAGTGCAGCCATTATAAATGAACATGACACCCACAAAGGAGCACTGGGTTGAATTACTTCTGAAGGTTAGACTGGACTTCTGAGCAGTGTCTTTGCAAATTAGCCAGAGGTCCTAACACTTGACATTGTGTTTCTCCAGCAGCTTGTATGGAAGCAATGCATCACACCTTTGTCAACAATCAGAAAATCTAAAGAGAAATAGAAGAAAACAATAACATTCAGGCTTTACTATATGGAGATTTTCTGAGTTTTCAGTGTCATTTGTATGCAAAATACATTTTAGACCGGTAGCTTCCTGACCAAATAAGATAGCTAGATCTTGTAATTGAAGTAATCTCATTGGTCGAACTGGCTGGTTTGTTTTTCATGCAGACAGAAAAGAACATTGATTGACAGAGGGATGAGAGCATACTATCACTCAAGAAGCTGGTGATGTGTGCCAGGAGAACTCATGCAGGTAAGTAAGTCCCTTTTTAAAAAAAATTGTGGCCTCACATATTATGGGTTTAACCTCCACCAGGTCACCAGTGATCCACTTTCGGTTATAGTTATGGGGGTTATATTTGAGCCATGTTTAAATTGATGTGGTTTGGATTGTGTTTCAGCCACATGTTATAAGATGTTCCCTTTCAAATTAAGTCTAATACATGTATTTTGCTCTCACACTTTTTCTGTTATAAAAGAGTGGATGTTAAAAAGGTTAAATGAAGGATGGTTTTTGGATGACAGATAAACTTTTAAAGCTACAGTAAGCAGAAATCAGGAAAAAAAAATACCGCAATTGAAATTACACACCCTCCTCCTGCAGCTCTCGCCTCTCCTCTGTCCTAAACATAGGCTACGATTTCATGATGCTTTGGAAAAGTGACACCAAAATACAGGGGAGCTGCCATGTTGCCTCGGCGAGAAGCCACAGTGGGCTCTTCCCAATTCCCTTATTTTTCATCTCCTCGGGTCCTCGATTTGATCCGGAAATCGATCTCGGCATGCCATCTTGAAGGATGACGCAATTCCCTAAAATGCATATCGAGGATTGAGGTTCAAGGAGGGTGGCCGGTGGAACTGTGACGATGTCAAAGCTTTGTGGAAGTCTTTTTAGCGATCAGACCCCTGACGTATAAAAGGAGGCGTGACAAACGTCTGGATTGCATGAACCACAGCAGGAGCAGGACTTTAAAAATGAAAGTTTTCCTCCATCTGAAGTTGTATTTAAAATGATCCAATGCGTGAGCAAACTTGTGTGTGTTAAATTTTTAAAAAAAGTATGACATCTCTACATCGCCTACTAACACATTATGCCACGTTATGAATTGAATTAATAGATAATGATAGGTTCCACATAAACGCTCAACTGACAGATCATAAAATACAGCGGTACATTTTAACTAAATAACACACAGATGATGCAGCTGTTACACACATCATATATAACTGACATCTATTTAAAATGATGGCTCAGAGGAAAGGATGTCTCATTTTATTTAAATGCCTGTTGCCTCTGCTCCTCAGTCCTTAGGTCCTCATCTCAACTCCTCAGCTCGCATTTCTGGTGGGAGGGCCGAGTTGAGGCGAGGAGTCGAGGCGAGGGCCCAAGGGGGGGGTGGTATGTCTGCATTTATATGTGATAGAGAAGCAGAGCCAACAGAAGTACATCCTGGACTAGAACAGACTGAAATTGAATTCCAACTTTTGCCGTGGTCAATACTCAAAGCATCAAAAGCATGTGGAATGAAGGCCTGTCGCTCATCAACCACTGAGCAGCTCAAAGGAGCAGCATTGACCCAAGGCTTTGAAGCACTGTCCCCCACTTGGGGCAGATAGGAAAGTGCAACAGTGACTCTTTCACCTCCTCCCTCAAGTCCCAAAGTCTTGCATTATTGCAATCAGGCCAGCTTTCAAAGATTGTCCCCTTTGCAGTTCCCTAGAGCCTGCACTGCATAGGTAAAGCAGACAAGTGAAGTGGTAAATGTGTTCATTTGTAGGCAGCACTCATTTTATCGACTTTCCCAAGGCTACCTGATAGATGTTGCATGGGGCTAGCTCAGCAGGGAGAGTCACTTAACCAAAGGGCATCTGTCAACCCCAAAAATGGGTTCACCCATTCAGAGCCAGACCTGATGAATATTTTAATAAGAAATTTCTGATTAAGAAATAAGTCTCACATATAGCCTCTCATTCTTTGGGTAAGTGGAAACCTTTAAACAATTCTTACATTGTTTTTGCACACGATGGTGTCAGGAAAAAAAAAATCATTCAAAAGCAAAGTACGTAACATTTGTATTTGTAAACAGAACTGTTCAGACTTGGCCCCTCCTCTAAACTCAGTGAAGGAGGTCAATTGAGCAACACACTGAATGGAAAGAGCGAGTGGCGTGGTGAGAAAAAAGCTAAGAAACAGAAAAATAATATGTTATTTTGCTGATTATTTTATTATAACTAAGCTCCACGCCTCGGAGAAACATCCCCACCAGCACCTGTACAACTCACAAATTAGCATTTTTGTTTGTTTAAACTGTACTCAATCCAAAATATTACAAATTAGTGGTTACCATTGCATTGTGAACAACACTTGGGTGCAGTTATGCAGAGAATTTCCTAGGTTCATTACCATGTGCCTGTGCAAATTTAGTAGTCAAACTAGCCTCACGACTGATTTTAATGACCTTCTTAGCAACATCTTGAATGGTTTTAAGGCACAAGAGAGATGACATTTCATATAGCACCATTAAATAAACCCATTTTCCACACAGCATCAGTAAATCTAATGCTAAAATGCATGTAAAATGTGACATATTGGTGGGTTGCTCTGCATGTGTCTGAGAATGCCTGCTCACTTTACAGCTGTAACGGCCAGTCGATCGCTGTCGAGAATCCGTCAGACACGTCTCTCCTGCACAGACTCTGTGATTCCCAGAAGAGCGACATAGCAGCTCCCCCAGCTGTGATATTTGGGCTTTGCTTTTCCATAGTGGCATGAAACGACATCACGTTCTCCATCTTTATGGCAGAGAACAGAGAGCTGCAGGAGGAGGTTGTGTATTTTCAATTCTAGCATTTTCCTTTTTTCTGACTTCTGCCTACTGCAGCTTTATGGTTTGAAATACCATCGTATCAGAGAGCAGGTAAAAACAAACCATGTTTTTTTTCTGTAAGTTGTAGATTGTGAAGACTTGTCGGTAGAAAACAGATCTCAGAAGCAATCCAAAGGCAGCCTATGAATGCTTTTGATTGTCTTCCACTGCCACGCTGGCCCTAACCCTGCATGTCCAAGTAGATCATTCAACATTACTTCCTCTTGACCTGAAATATTCAACACACTGTGTTTACTGAGAATTCCACCGGCTCTGCTTGCCTAATAATCATATACAGACTCGGTTACGACTTTCACAGCAAAAAGCAGGTGTTAATGCAAAGCTCTGTAATGAGATGACAGGATCCGCATTCAGACCACACGTTATTAACAGATGAGATGAGGTTTAAATGGCATTGCAAGCCAATTACAAATGATCTCATTATCTTAATAACATTTTGAGGCTGCCGAAGCTTTCACTCATTTGACTCATTATTTTAACTAATAACATTAAAAAATAACCATTCTATATTAGTTCTGTGTAATTAGTGATGGTTTCAGAATGGAGCTGAGTTTATCAGGAGATTCCATTGTAGAATCCAGGGTGAGACAGTCATCTGTGGCCACATGATGAAATTAGAATGAAAGACATGCTTCTTTCTTATCACCACTCACCCAGAAACTTTTTTTTCTTGGTGAATAATGCAATTAAAATTCAGTTCAGGCTTTTGTTTGAGCCATTGAGGGTACCACACTAGTTTTCATTCTTCCTTTGAATTATTAATCAGGCAAAATTAATAATTTGTTTTCCAGCACAAGAGGTTTTACATATGGGAGACTGCGAATTGGACCGCGGGAGCACTGGCTTCGTCGGCTGTCATACACCTCAGATATACTCATAATGTAATCGCAGGCATACAGCAGCAGAAATGGACCTGTCACAGCTCTGATGAGCCAACTGTAGGCAGAGATAGGAAGAGCTCAGACAGGATGTTAAGCTTCAGCCTGGAGTTCAGATTAAATCTACATCCTGCATGTGGTGTTTATTGAGATGTCAGTCATGTTATTCGCTGCTCCGTCTTATACATTTCTACATTATTTTTCTGCTTTCAAGTCTGTTTATTACAACAGGAATACAAATGTCACCAGCAGCCTTGCCCCAGCTGCTCGTGTGCCGACCTGTTGCATTTCCCCAAAGACATTTACAGTGGATATGCTGTATAAAAGTATATGCACCACAATAAATAAAATGTCCCTTTGAAAACACATGAATTGTGGATGGTGCATAGCTGTCTTGTCAGCTTTCCATAAGCATTAATAAATAGATGGCATATATTCCGCAGAAAAAATACTGGAGTCAGTCACTGTTGGGAAATCTATGCACTGAAAATGACAAACCCAAACTTTCATAACAAAATAGAAAGTTTTTCCCTGGCAACAGTAAGCGAGCGCTGCATCCAGAGAAAGTTGAACTCATCAACATTTGCTGGACTTCCTCATCACCTTCACCACACCTGACATTTAATCAAGGTCTTTCCCTGAATGGATTTTCTTTTTAGTTGCGTTCAACTAGTTGGGTCCAAATATCCCACAGCAGTGCCATTACAGTTGTCGTTTGCTGTGGGTGTCCCAGTTTCCTAAAATGCACATTGAGGAGCGAGGTTCAAGGACTGAGACGGCTGGGTAGAGGATGCACAGGTGTATTCTTTGTGGAAGTTTTTTCAGCGATTGGACCCGTGACGTGTAAGAGAGGCTTGACATACGTCTAGATTATACAAACCATGGCAGGAGCAGGACTTATTGGACTTATTAAAATTAAAGTTTTCTTCATTTGGAAGTTGTATTAGCCATTTAAAATTGTCAAATGCCAAAGTCAAGCTGGATGGGGTAATGTGTTACCATGTTATGGTCTGTTAATGACAGATCCTTGATGAGAAGTCTTCCACTCAAAACCTGTAGAAACATGGCTGGTTCACTCGATGCAACAAAGGTTCCAGGAATCCTGAATGGAACCAGTTCATGAACTAGAACTAATTAAGGTCTAATAGAAAATATTTCCCTTACTACTAACGTATAAAGATTTTAGATCAGGTTTTCCTCATATTGATAACATAGTTCTGCCTGGAGACCACATTTCAAATATGAATATTGCACACATATGACTTTGCATTAGTGAAGTAATTGGAGTATTATGTGGAGGGCAAAGCAAGGATATCGGTACATTGTACAGCTTTAAATCCAACACTTAGCCAGGTCTACAGCCTAATTTAAATTAAGTAACAAAGGTACCTCAGCAGAAGGTGAATGCTGAATCTTAATTAAATCTGCAGCTCCAGCTGCTTTTTAATTCATCTTAATATAAGAGGATCACATAGTGTAATAAAGTCTGTTGCAAATTAATCATAGCATAAAGGCTGTCTGGGTGTTGTTGTGTTTCCTGTTACTCAGTCTTTTTATGACTTGGTCATTTCTGGCTTTTGTATTCAAGTCTGCCAGCAAACAACAGCGAAAGGACAAAAGAATAATGTGTTTACTACCAGTCAGAGGTTAAACAACAAACACTATTTATGGTGAAATTGTAAAAAGTAGATTATAAAAAAATATAAACACATGAATAAATACACAGGTGGGCATTACCATAATCACACAAAAATAAAATAAAAACAAAGTGTGCTCATAACTGGCCATTTGAATACTGTGAGCTACGGTGCTTGAATTTGAATCCATTGAAGGGAAAGTATCTCATGGCATCTTCATATCATTACTCAGCCTGTAATTACAACCAGTCGAGTGAACAAATTCCGAGTGAACAAATTCCAAGTGAACAAATTCCTCCTTGTAATTCCAAGTCTGACATGTCTGCAATTTGTGACAGTTATGAAATCTTCCACTTACGAGAGAGAGCTATGTAAACAATAAATGAATAAAACTATAAATAAAACATATTAGGCCATTAAAAAGACATAAATGGTGGCTTGTTGATGAACAACAGGAGAAATGTAGCACAACAAAGTAACTCCAGACACTCATCAGGAGACACATGCATATCCAAGACATCTCAGCCGGGTCGGGGTAGGGAACAATAAATGTGCACATGAAAAGACATTACAAACACTGACAAATGGTCGTCCTAAAAGTGAGAGTGTAACTGTTACAATGCAATAAAAACACAGCCATTCATCACGCCTTTACAGTCCGATTTGTTACGTAAAAGAAATGCTACTTCCTTTAGTTAACCTTTGATGTGAATTACGAGGTGTGACTCGTTGTTTAATCGTGTTGTGATCGGCTGAGAAGTTTCAATAGGGAGGTTCACGTTTAGGCACCAGTCGGCGTGATGCACCTTGTTTTGTTGCCTTCCCTGGTTATGTTTCAACAAATAAAAACACCGTAGAGGACGGCACAGATTGTTGCAGTCCATCATTTAATATGTCGGTTGTCATTCTAAATATCTGCCAGGCGTCAGGCTTATTAAACAATATCAGGCATCTGTTAGAAATGATTTTCGCTAGTATCAATTTTCTACTTGCTTTAATTGAAGTAGTGCTTGATGAGTGGTTAACATCTGCGTCTGCTGGGGTTCAAATACTGTGGGAAGATCTGTATTTTCAGTAATTCCTTTTTAGACTTTTCTGTGTTCTCAGTTTTCAGTCGAAGTCTGCTGAGGTTTAGGAAACAAAACTAATTGATTAGGTTTATGAGATAACAGTTTGGGTCAAAGTAATGATTATCAACTTCCCATCTGCCTGCAGAATATTATTTTTACTAAATATGAGGAGGAAAAAATGCATTCCACTATTTTTAGGAATATGTACCAACCCCAAAAACACTTGACGTGGAAATCATTATTATTAGGAAAAAATTACCGACCACAAATATTTGCATTTGACCTGCAGGTGTTTATGATGTTATATATTAATCTATGTGCTTATTGCATTAGAGAGTAGCCAACACAACCCACTGCAGGCATTTTGCACCAATCAAGGCACTGCACAAAGTTGATTAATATTTCCTGCCAATCAGCCCAGAAATTATATTTCTAGAATTACAGATTTTCTCACTCCTCAGTGAACTGCCTCCTGCTCCTTCTGTCTGTGTGTGTGAGAGTTTGACACACACACACAACAGACTATATCGCTCATGCTATTCATGTTGTTTCATGACAGCACTTTTTGGTAATTAGATGACAAGATCAAAACAACATCAGTGCTAAAAATTGTTATCAGTAAACTTTTGTGCAATAGGTCCCCAAGTCCCTCTGTGGACATTTTGAATGAAAACACATGTAGGTAAAAGGAGAATCTATGTATGTGAGGATTGGGTCTCGTGCGGCCCCTCATAAACCCTCATATTACATACTCATACACTGCACTTGGGATTGTCAACATTTGCCTGCTAAGACTGTTAATATGACTGATTGTTGAGAAGGGATGAGTTAAGTCAGCTGCACATGTCTAATCCAGTGGCATCAGAACAGATTCAGAAACTGCATTAAGCCGTCATTTCCCAGAGAATGTGACTAAATAGATGAAGCAAACATTAGGAAAGGGATAACACAAACTGAAAAACCACTTACAAATATGCTCAACCAGCTGAGCAACCGAAACCTGTTATGTCATATTCAGCATTCATTTTATCATCTGTGTATATAGTCGTTGAACAGGAAGGTTTCCTCATTCTGAAGAGACAGTCATTGGATAATACTAACCCCGTCATTGATAGAAAAGCAACAGTTGTGCAGAAATTAACAAACGTGTAATCTACTTGTTTTTAAAAAGACCCAGTGTGACCCTCCTCGAAGAAACTTAATGAACTCTCACGAAGTTGACTTAATTACAATGATTATAGTCAATTACCCTCAAGTATAATAATTACAGCTTAAAGTAATCCTTGATACCGTAAAGTACAAGAGAAATGTTGGATAGGAGAGACTATAGAATAACCCGCAATACTGAGCCTTGTTTTATTGAAACAGTATTTTTCTCAGTGCTCAAAGAAGGACTCAGTGCCCTCCAGGTTTAGAGCCAACAGCTTAGCCAACAGGTACTGAGACAGATTATGATTTGTTGTAGTCTTTCCATCAGATTTATTCACAGTAAGACATTTTGAGGAAGTAAATACAGACAGTAGAACAAATAAAAAATAAAAAAAACAGTAATAAAATAAATGGTACCGTAGAGCATCATATTATGTACTGTATATTATGTATTAACTTGTTCCATCTTCATTAAGGCTGTGTTTTTACAACTTCTTTCAGATGTATATGGTTCGATTTTTCTTTTAAGGTATTTCACAGAAGATTTTCCACAAATGCTTCCTAGTAATGGTATATAGTACACATTTTTATGTTTAGAAACAGTGGGATCTCTACTTTGTTTAAACTAAACTAAACCTTTATATATTTAAAGAGTCACTTTGGCTCTCTTTCTCCAGCTGTTATTTTCAACAGCGCTCAGAGCATCATGTACACCAAGGCAACATGAGGATCATCATCAACCCTGCTGCCTACTTTACTCATGGTGTTAGAAACTGCACTGTAAACATAATGGGGCAGAACGACAGTGTTAGTCTATGACAGGACATGCAGATGATTTTAGCTAATGTTCATAAAGTTTGCTACTACAACCTGACATCTTCCATGAAATCTTCCCCTTGGGACAAGCTGGAGAAAATTAAGTTATCAAGCTGATTTGATTAAGTCATTGATGCGGGATTTCGAGTTAGGATGGCAAGAAATACTGAGAAATACCCCCCCTACACACACACACACCGAAAGGAATCAATATCAGTTTAAGTGTGTCTAAATTTAGAGAGCCCGTTCTCATTCCCAAGTCGTCACATACTGCCTTGGCATCTGTTTTGAACTGTCTGGGGTACCCCTACGCTCTAAAAAGTAATGCAGGAGACCTGTTACCACCACGTAACGTTAAGGTTTTAACACAGTGATTCCGATCCACAAAGTAGTCGATCGAGGCAGCAGTAAAACATACACAAGAAATACGGTGGCTCTGAACAGAGCAACATAACGACTTCAGGTTTACATTTTATATCTTTAGCCATTTTTATGTATATTACAGTTTACAGCTTAAAAAACACATGGTTTAGTGTTTAGTATCACTTTAATAATGCACGTAGTAAAATTTGCAGATTTGCATGTTCAGTTGGAAGTCTGATTAGAGCTTAAGGACTGTATCTAGCTTTACCAGGCTTTACTGATACTGCTGTCTTCAGTGTTGCAAACCTTAGCCACAACTACAACTTTGGCCATGGCAATAAACAAATCCACAGTCACAAACAAAGATGTAGCCATGTGACATTCCCTCAGTGCCCAGAACACAGCCAGGAAAAACCAGCCTGTTGAGAGAAAAGCCTTATATCAGATCGTCCTCAAAAATATTGCAAGGACACACCAAGCAATTGTAAGGACTGCAAAATATATTGCAAGGAAATGCAGAAATGACACATAGGAAAGCTCTAAGAGTGTCTTTTTGGGGGGAAGAGGGTTGAATTTTGTGAATGTCATTACCCTTGAAGTTTAGGGTAATGTCACAAATACACACACACACACAGACAATGAAACCATCACTGCAACAAAACAGATGGAGAGATAAAATGCAGCAAACAAGAAGCTGAAAATGAAACATGACCATGAAAAAAACAAATAAAATTCAGTCAATTATTTTCTAAAAGAAGCTGGCATTTCCTTTGATAGTCATAGTTCTGCAGATGCACACATACGGTAAGGATATGGTGTGGATTTATTCCATTTCTATGTCTACAGTATCTATGCCATAAGGTTCAATTTAAGTCTCTGCCACTTGAGCAGCAGAGTCTGCTTTCTTATGAATACAAAACAGTTTTCAAATCACAGCTGCACGCATGGCTTTGCCTCCATCCAATTTCCCTGACTCATTTTGTAATTTTACACTTAATCTAAATGTAGTTGAGCTTTTCCCTCTTGATGAAGGTGTTGACATATCAACAAGGAAGAATGCAGGAAGAAACCCTGTGATGTATGTAATATATGCATTTGATCTCTCCTTTCATATATGTGCTACAGAGGTGTTATATAAAAATATCATAAATAAAGAGCACTGTCAACATAGAGTGCATTCACCTATTTAAGGCATTACAGTACGGTAAGATTATACTTTTATCTCTTGCAGAGTGCAATGGAGTGCATATACATAGATGTATTTTGAGAAAGCTGATGGAAATCACATTAACAACAGTCTCCTATGTATGACAATCACCCACTCTCACCATAGCTGCTTGAAAACATGCATTTCTTTACATCCAGGTGTATAAATTCAGATTTTTACAATAGTAATGGAATATTTTAAACACTGTTATTGCTACTTTAACTTAAATTAAGGACCAGGGCATAGTATACCATTCTCAAGCAGTGCTGTGTGATATTTAGTGACATCTAGCAATGAAGTTGCAGATTGCAACCAACTGAACACCGCCCACCCTCACATACGGTGGCTGCAAAAAACCCGATACAACAAAACAAGTGTCGTTTTTTCTCGTTACGGCTGGTATTTGTTTTGTCCACCATGGGCTTTTTAGTTAAAGGGATATTAACTCTACAAACATAGCAGGTGACAGTAAAGCACCGTAATGCTAGATGGCACCAACTATAAAACAGAAAAAAAAGAGAAGAGGAAGTCCATTCTGTACTGCTGTAGAAACCACAGCCTTGTACATAAATGGTGGATGATGCCTCCGTGACGTTGTCCATTGGTTTGTGGACTGGTTTGAGTTTTGAAGCCTCGGTTTTTGGAAACAAGTTTCCATATTTAGATAAGAGGGTGGAGCTGGGGAAGAGTGAGGATGGAAACCGAAACTTATGCTAACGGCAACTTTGAAACTGTGTATAAACACATATATAATCCGATGCAAAGTCATACTATCATTAGTAATGTAGCTAAGTTATGCTAACAGCAACTCAGCAGCTCAGCTAGCTGTCAAAGCCCACATAGCTGACACTCACCTGTCACTCAAAGTAGCCACACCCTTAATAATGCATAACTTTAAACCTAAATATAATTTTAATGGATGTTATAAAAAAAAAAAAATTTAAATCACCCCCTATAGTTGTCACGGTGGCAGAAATACACTATAAAGATTACAAACGTTTTTCAGTACAGGGTTGTAAACATGTTTATTATGCTGTAAAGTTGGGCATTTTCACATGGGGGTCTATGGGAACTAAATCACTTTTAGGAGCCAATTCAAGTGGTCATTCAAGGAACTGCAGTTTTTGACACTTTCACGGTGCTTTAAATTCAGCTCCCTCTTTCTAAGATAACAAAAACACAATGGATGTTATTCTCATACAGACGTGGCATATTTGGTCACAGTAAGTACTTGACAGTGACCAGCAGCTCTACTGCTCCATTAAAATATTTCTACTGGGTGCAGTTTATCCACATGTCACTTAAACAGCTGGACAGACACAGGGGGGAGTAATTAGGGAAGTGAATTGATGGAGACATTAGGTAAGTCTGAGTTCAAAGGCACAAAGTACACACTTGAGGAAGGTTACTGCTGAGGACTTTAAAATCATCAGTTTCATTATTTTCCTTAATTATTCGTCAGCGTGAGGGTCAAGATGACAAGATGGCGACTCCCGTTCAATGCTTTATTCAGAGTTTTGGTTTATACTTGTCATGACCTAGAGTTGTTTTCAGGTACAAGTTCTAGATATTGCAATTCAAGAAGTGTTCACAGTCAGATGTTTAAAAGACAACATGGAGGAAGTCTGCAGAGAACTCTATAGGATGACAGAGTCAGTGTTGAAAAGAGGGGCTGGTGGAGAGTTGGGATAGAAAAGCTTTGGACTTACTTTCATACAACAGACTACTGTTCATCTCTTGTTTCAAACCAAATGTGAATGTCGTTTCCTTGTCTGTATGTCTTGTTTCGATGCCCGTTCTTGAATCGAAACTCCTTGTTTTCTTGTGTTTTCTTGTGTCTAAATCTTACCAAACCTTAAACATGGCATTGTCACAACCTAAATACAGCTGTAATTTTGTACATTTTAACAGGTATGTGGCATTTTTCCTGTCACTGGTAGGTAACTCTTAAGTCTTACTAACTATGCACCAGATTTTGAAACTTGCTCTGCGTGTGCTCCATTGTTTCCTTTAAGGAGTACAGAGACTGAACACTCCCGGAAGGATGAGGAGGAAATGGGTGTTTAGTAGCTCCTCCAGCCCACACCGTTCACCTCCTCTGCACTGAAGTAACAGACCAGAGACCTGTTTACAGACACTGCCTTAATTGCTTAATGTGCAGATATTTGTTGAATGTTCCGACAGCAATAGGTCTGTCTGAAGGCTGATTACAGGTATCGGGCTGAAATTACTTTTATTGATTAGTATTTGAACTCTATGCACATGGTAGATGTTGTTCCCCTGAGATATGGTTATGGCTAAAGGGAATGTGGAAAGAGAAGGAAAAAAAAAGTGTAAGCAATCATTGGTTTTCTATGTTACCCTGGAGAAGTGGCTCCATGCATTAGAAAGTTCCACAGCACTTCCTCACAGTTAGCAGAACTCTGAACCGAGCACTCCACTCTCAGTCTTTAGGGAAAATGTGCGTGTCTGTTCTTGTTTCCATTTAATAATCTGATGATCCGAATCCTCGCTGTGAAAGAACAAAGTCTAGGTGGAAAATCTAAGATTTTAGTCGTTTGGATCACTTTCTCTACTGATCCTTGTTTTAAAGCCACGTCGGAGTTAATTAAATTCTCTAAAGGAAGATCCCACTCTGTCACAGCATTATCATGTTAATTTGCAGTTCAGCCATCAAAGGTACATTTGTAATAGGTGGACACACAGCTTTGAAAGACTAAAGGCTTTTATCGCATGGGTCCCCAGAAAAGTAATCGAGTTATGCTAATAGATCGGCTTTACATGTTTGAAAAAGGTAACTTCAAAGTGTCGGTGAATTCTTCCCAGTGAATCGCATGTGACTGCCTTCAATTCCAAAATGGAAAAATTCTGTCTCCAAAGAGCAGTCATCGTGCTTCAGCGCCATCAAACAGTGTTATTACATGAGTCAGTTAGAGAGAACTCACTTTGCAGGACGAGGGGGGTATTTGGAAACAGGTGTTTCCTTGTACAGAGAATCTGCAAATTGGTTACAGTAAATGGTTATGATTTATGTGAATAAATAAAACCTGATTTATCACTGTTGAAGCTGTCACACTACCGATGAACCACGGGCTCTGTTCTTCCGTGACAGAATGTGAAGTAATGTAGAGTTTTCTTTTGTTTGTTTGTGTGAACCAACACACAAATACTAGCAATGGACTCATAATACAGACTCAATTGCATTCATTTTTTTAAATCTCTGTTTTTCCGTCTGCTGGCCTTCATCAGGACAACGACGTGTCAGTGCTTCAGGCACTTTCTGAGATATTTTTGAAAATGGCTGTAAAACAAGTGGTTCAGAAAAAGATGCTAAGTTCAATAAGTCATTACTTTTGAACTGTTGATGATAGATGCGTGAAACTTTCAGGAGTTGTTCTAACTTCTGTAAAAGAAGTTAAAAGAAAAAAAGATCCATAGTTTCATATTTGCCAAGTTACAGCTTGCTGAAAACTGTAAAAAAAAAAAAAGAAAAATGTTTGTGCTTCAGAGCAGTTTTAGCAGTGTGTCTCCACATTCAAACGCATCAGATATTTCACATTTTGTTATTTTTTTCTCATGTTGTAGTACTATTGTGGTTACTAAATATTTTTCTAAAAGAAAGACAATTTTCTAATTTATGAGTCATTAAAAATGAAAAAAAATATATTACACAACTATATTTCAAATACATAGTGCTCATGTATCACGAAGTCTACATATGAAAAGTACAGACTTGAGGTGGATTTACCCCAACGTCAAACAGAAGCACATAAAGACCACAGGCATAGGTTTTAACAATAGGGTCTGACCCAGGAACACAGTATAATAACTTTCTGTAGCAGATTGCTTCAAGAAAAATTGCAACTTCTCTTAGCCCTGGAACAATGTTTTTTAACATTATTCGCAGATTAGACTTTATTTCATTGCTGATATGTAGCTGCAACCTTGTTAGAGTTTAAAAGGAAATGGCAGCAAGTTAAAATAAAACAAAAATATTTTCTGTGGTAGGATGTAAAGGTTCTTTGAGACATAATAATAATAATACCAAGTAACAGTGGAATCCTCTTAAAATGTGATTTTGACTGACTGAATAAATGAATACACACCTACTGAGGAGCGTGCCCTGTCCAAAAATGAGGGTCAGTCTGTTATGGAGGGAGTGCAGGAGGTGGCATCCATGCAAGGACGTATTTAATAAGTTATGAATTCACAAATGTACTGTAAGTACTTTTGGATTTGAATAGGAAGATGGCATTTTATATTTTGTTTGGAGGTTAATAATAAATAAATCTATAAATCTTTTCATGTTGTGGCCCTAATGCCATGATTTATAGTGCACTGTGAACACACAGCTCCACATGTGTGTGTGTGTGTGTGTTTTTTTTTTCTCCTCAGAGCAAACAGAGTTATGTCGGGGTGAGGTGGGAGCAGGTTGAGGTGATGCCACTGCTTCTAATCTCAAGTGCTGCCGACACAGTGTAGAATGTACACCCAAGGGCCCCAGGGATGAATCATTAATAACAGCAGGTCACTGCCTCTGCAGCTACAGCTTGAGACTGAAACTCCTCTATTATCTATAACCTTCTCATTGGACATTCACATGGAGGTGACATCCCCCCCCGTTACACCTCACCAGCCATTCTCTGAAACACTGCTCTCTAAAAACACACTACATACATAATACAAACACATAGTCACATACAGCTACAGTCATTTTGTTGTCTCTCTTTGAAGCGGCTCCAGCTCATTGTCATCTCATGAGGAAGCTAATAGCATATTTGGCTGTTGATTCCGTGCATCTGTATGCAAAGACTCCGTCTGGCATTTGGGCGAGAGATATGCTTGTGCAGCATGACATTATGACAGCTTTGACATTTTAGATCTTAATGTTGCACACGCTGTTTTGCATCATAATATGACTCTAAAATCACGCATCTTAGTTCCTGTACCTTTATTCTGAAAATACCAGCATTTGACCCCAGCTTTGAAGAAAACTAATGAGAGTTTTAAGGCTCATTTTACAAGTAAATGTATTTGATTCAAAGGGCTACGTGCCCTTTTTTTTTGCCTGCAATTTTTATGACAAAAGAATTAATGTTATGTGCAAGCAAAGCAAACACTTGGGTTCAGAAGCTGTAATAATAACAATGGTTGAAACGCATGATAAAAAAAACACCATAAATCTAAATGTCACTTTAGTCACTGTTGAAATACCAGCCAGTTGAGTGGTCTTTATGACTTGAAGTTCCTGCCATCCATGCCCCAACAACCCTCTTTCAGAGTCACGTAGATCTTTTCCTCTTGACTTCTTGAGATTCAAAATCAGAATCATCTGGACCCGCTTGGAATTTTTATACAAGCCACAGAGCAATGATTGGATGCTAATTGTTTAATTGTACCACGCGGTGCACCTGTGTGGAAGCATCGGCATTCGTTCCTGTCTGTACAGGTCATGTCAAAGGGAAATGTCTTCATTGACTTGCTTTATTTTGGAAACTATCCAGGTCGCAATAATGCAGTAAAGATTCACTTTTGCTACCAGATCACACACAGGACCCATTCCGTGGTATCAAAGGTCACCTTACACATGCATTTTTAATTTATTTACTGAAAGGGATATTGAAGAAGGCGTATATCGAGGCAGAGGCCATGGACCCAGGAGCAGGCCGGACCATAGTGAAGCCTGAGGTTGGACTGAAGTACATATTGGGTTTACCATCTTTGTCATGTTCTCTTTGATCTCTCCCTGAATCAGATTCTCAAAATGATATTGTTTCCACATCACTCTGGGCAAAAATAAATTAGTTAAATTGTTTTTCAGTGTTGTGGCAGAATCTGTAATCCCATGGAATCCACCTGTCCTTGCTTTTAGAATATTAATTTAACGCAGTAATTAACTCACCCAGATAGTTGTGTGCATACTAAATGTAGGAGCTGTGCATTTTCCCCCCAAGGCCACCGTGTTTAGGAGAGACAACCTGGCATCACAAATGACCTGAATGATTATAGAGTGATAGTTTTTGTTGATTTAGTGTGATCGGAGTGAGTATCAATCGCACCAATCACATTAAGGAACCCAGCAATCTTATAAAACTTCTTCTTTATCACAGTTTGCTGAGCATCCTTGTAGGGAAATTGGATGTACAGCCAAGAAAGGGACAGGATACCCGTAAACACCACATTGTTCTGCTAATAATGGGCTGTGCTTTACCAGAACTATCCTGACGCCCCCTCTTTTCAGCAGAGAGCACTTGCACTGGCACAGGTATGACATTGGAACATCTTGTTTCTCTCTTTGGTTGAAGTTCCAACTTGTTGAACAATTCAAGAGGGAGGCTAAAGCAACCGAACAGCCACTCATCACTCTCCATAAAAAAACAAACTCTGCGGTCACAAAAAACCCTCTTGCGCCTTGTGGACAAGTAGAGGAATCTGAACACTGACCAAGCTCTTGTTTCACCAGCTGACAAAATAAACATCTAACCTACCACACTGCAAATTGGTTAGACTGCCCAGTGATTAACTGTTTGTAATTATGTCACCAGTAGCCTCAAATTAAAGAGAAATTAATTGCAAACCATTTGAAAATAGCCCATTTATGCCATGAGACAACTGATGTGACCTTTACAAAAATAAAATATTTTACTATAAGCTACATAATTTTAGGGGATATATCTGTGGTAGAATATTCACAGTCACATTTACTATGCAGCATGTCCATTCTGACACACATTGTGTATATAAAATATAAGTGTTTACTTGTATTTGTTTTTGATTTTTGGTTTCATTGGACCCATTTTGCCGATGCACCTACCTCTTAGCCTTAGTTTTTTCTTTAATAAATTCCTTACTATTCTTGCATGTCACAGTATCTGCATTTCTTCCCTGCTTTCTGATCTTGTCAACCCATAGGGTTTATTATGAAAAGTAAGTAGATAAGATGCGCCACAGTGGTCTAGTCAACTTCCTCCTTTATCAAAAGGGAGCATGCTCTGTGACTGTGGAAATAAAGTTGATGAACGTGAGATTCTCACCCTGCACATTATCAGTAAACATGCTGATGATGAAACTGATCAGTGCAGCAGTGTTTTATCTTCCCCTCCAGCACCCTCACCACCTGGAGCACTGAGCTTTTGGTCAACTTGAGGCTGAGGTAATCAGTGAATGAAATCAAGCCTGGCCCGTTCTGCCTGCCCTACCATTGCAGTAGATTTATTACACATCCATCATGGGAGGTTGGCGAAGGGTTGACGCCTGAGTTCAGACAGGGAGAGCGGGGCCAGAGGGGGCCCAGCAGAGCCATTAGTTGCTGAAGTGGAGTGATCAGCCTGTGATGAGCTATCGGACAGGCCCTGGATGGAGGCAGTGGGACATGCTGCAGAGGTTCATTACAGCCAGTTCATCTTGTGATGTGCTGCATTCCCACCCAGGTCTGATCCCCAGGCAGCACAGGCCCTTATCTGACTCTGTCTAATCAAGGTCTTTTCAGTGGTGGAAGCTTTTCAGGGGTTTGAAGGACAGAAACAGCAGCCTGATTGGACCAATGTGATTGAAGTTTAGAGGCCAAGAAGTTGTAAAAAAACAGTATGTTGTCAACACTCTGAAGTTATTTAGCAAGAAATATTAGACAAAAGTACCCTGAATTTGCATGTCTTGAGTCCATTAAAGGAATACTTTCTCTATGATATGAAAGATGGAAACATAGCTAAAAGTTGTTTTGGAAGAACAGCACAATTACTGTATTTCCCATTGTTTTAACCCAAATCTAAGCTACTGTACTTCCTGTAGTTGCTGACACTTAGCTTCTAGTTGGTTAAGGTCATTTAAATGTACTTTTTTTTTCATTTAACCTGAATGACACATGACTACATTTGTAATGTGTTATATTTTGTTAAGAATGTTGTTGGATAACAAGTTTTCAGAAGCAGCTTTGTTACAAAAAACGCAAATCAAAGTGAACTGTTTTAAAACAGCGATTAAACACTAGAAAAACACTAAAGAACAGTTTCCCAGACAGTGTTTAAATTAAGTCAGCAGTGATTGTTAATAATTAAGATTAAGCCATGCAAGTCTAAGTACACATGGTCAGTACAGTGAAACTGCAAATGGTTCATTTAATCAGTTATGGTTCCTTTGAATCATTAATCGTGGCTTAAAAAAATGGCTTTCTGAACCTGGACTATGGAGTCCTGAACTAAGAAGGTCTGCGTTAGCTTGACTGAGGTTACCAAGGAAAACAATGGCAGCAGGAAAGACCGTGAGCACGAGAAAGCTGTTTTAGACACTCAGACACTCATCACTACAGATAAACAGCACACATGAGCTATGGAATCAAACAAAGGGAATGCCTGTCACAGCCGCGCTGCCCCTCCCTCACCTAGGCACTGCAATCATCAGCCACATCACCACCACCTGTGCACTCAGCTGCTGCATATCTCTAATCAAGCCACCGCTTATACACCGGCCTCACGCGCAGTCATTGCCAGATTGTCCTTTGTGTAATGAAAGACTCTCCAGCAACTTTTCCCAGACTGATCACCCACTTCTGACCCTCGACCCTTGTCCGTGCCCCAAATACCACACCTGCCTTCTGTCCCTGACCGCCGTGCTTCGCCAGATCACCGGACATCCAGATCAGCTTT
>JAPQRN010000016.1:6793336-6820692 GCA_037367275.1 Coranthus polyacanthus
GTGCCCCAAATACCACACCTGCCTTCTGTCCCTGACCGCCGTGCTTCGCCAGATCACCGGACATCCAGATCAGCTTTCTGCCCCCGACGGTGAGTGCTGTTTTGCCACCCACGGCTGCCCAGCGCTGCAGAACGGCGTCTTATACACCTGAACGGCGACTTCAATTTTGCTGTGCTCACTTGTCTGCTCTCACTCTCCACTCCAGCCCAAGCCTATGGTGGACTCCTGCCACTTCACCGCTTCCCTGTCCCTCCTGTTGACCAGCGCGGTCCAGTACCGGAGGCCCGGTCGAGAGCTTCGTTTCATTTCTCGTTTTCTAGTCCACGGAGTGCTGCATTTGGGTTCCACACACAATGTCACAGTGCCTGGATATTTATTTGTAATGAATTCAGTGCAAATAAATGTGCATCTACATAAATAATGCAACAAGTTCAGGTGGAGGTCCTGCAAATAAAGATGCTGATCAGCTGGATGAGTTACTGACAGGAATAAACCAGAAACCAAAGGAGAACATAGCAGATGATGACCATGTAGACAGTTTTCCCTCTCTTGGTTCACACTTTCATGCCTCTGTGATGTCTGATGTCTCGTTTAATCTACATTAATTTAACCATATACATGTAATGTTCTTGTTTCAAGGAAAACATCTTATGGACAGAGAGCTGCAATCATATATATATTTATTTATTTATTTTTTTTTTTTTATCCTCCACATCCTCAGAAGCAAGGATGGCAGGGTCTGCCAGTAGTGGTCACCAGAACAAAAGACTTCACAAACATGACTTAAAGTATCTTAAGGAGGAGCATGAAATGAAAATGAGTATTCTACAATAGAACTGGAAATGAAGCTGGAGAAAGAGATGCACCTGATTGAAATGTCACATCAGCACATGGATCTGTGAAATATTGGTTTACTAATCCTATTGGATGATATGGCTCTTGCTGTAACATATAACGCAATCCATTTTATTGGGTCATTGCAAGTGAAAATGTGATCTGAGCAGCAGGATGAACATGTCAAAAATCTCTACTTAAAGTGGCACAATGCAAAAGCAATTCCTTCTCTGGTTGTAAATTGTGGTGTATCTGCGTTTTCATCCTTACCTCTCTCACAGCCCAAGAAACACGTGCGTCTTCTCTGACAACTGACATTAATCTGAAGTTAAACCTGCCTCCTGGGAAGATTAATTTACACCTCAATTTAGTAGCTCTCATGATTGTCAGAAAATTTTGTAAATTTAGTCTAGGCTTAGTCTAGGACTATTGCAAACCAAAGTAGAAAGTAGATTTATGTTAATCTGGCCTAATCTCTGTCCCCCTGAAGATATAAACATATTAGATTTAGAGAGACCACTGCACATGGAGTTTTTTTAAATGACAAAAATCATTCACAACAGAGTGACACATCATACAGCTTCGAGTGGAAACACAAAGTTGAACTCGTGACGAATGTGTGAGGAAAAGGTTTCAGACACATAAGGATCTGATTTAATCCTAGATGGGAAGTGCACACAGCTGCTCCTCTGAAGAGGGACAGTGTAGCTTCAGGTTGACTGGGTCACATCTGTCTCTTTCCTCTGGTCTCTGTGGCTGGGTGAGACGCAGTAATTACCTGTAAATCCATGTCAATGCCAGATCAAGGCAAAGTCTATTGTCAGGGATTACACAGTCAATACACCAGCCCTCGGTGGTGTCAGTCTGTCTCAGTGATAACATCACCACTTCATCCTCGACACTGGAGCCTGTCCTCCACCAGGAGAGATGCCGTGTGACAGGAATGGAGGAACACTTACAGTGTGAGAAGAAAAATTCAACACCTGCCAACTGAGATGAAGGAGAGAAGTGGTAACGAGTACATTGAATTTCAGTTGTCTGAATGTCATTGTCCTCACTTTCTCCCAATGCACCAGACATATACAGTATGTTATAATTAGCAGCGGTGGCTATAGGGGTGCTGGGGTATCACTCCACTTCCAATTATTCAGATGAGAAAAGCATGATGTTAAATGTCTCACTTCCTTCAGGCTCTTGTATGATACAGGTCTATTTGACCTTCTGACTCTGTGAACTCAAAAGGCTCTTCTCATTTCTGTATTTTGTGCCCCCTTGACTACTAAGTCCTCCAGCTCGTGACCTGGAAACTGAACTCGGCACACCATCTTTAATGTTTCAATTCCTAAAATGCTTCTCCAGGAGAGATGAGGCTTGGAGGAGCGAGGAAACACAGATGTATTCTTTCTTTTTTGGCAGAACTGGTGCAGCTTTTTATCAAATCCTAGCGCTCCATTAGACCCTAAGGTGGTGCTGTCAGCAACAAAACCAAACAAACTATTAACATTAGCATTTTAGTAATATTTCTATTTCTTAAATCAGTGTCAACATTTTATTCTTAGTTATCTAATTAATAAGTTTGATTAGCTGAACCTGGCGACAAAATGCTGATCAAATTTGCGTGTGTCATGTTAAATAAAAATGTCTGCCATCCCTACATACTTGTTACCTTATGCCTCAGTATTAAATTGGAAGTACATACATATATATATAAATATGTATGTTTTCATGAACGCAAAGCTCATTTCCTTAAACCTATCGATTTATATCAACATCAAAACATTTTTTATGGAAATAAAAAGTTTATGCTCGCTTGAGATGGCTTTTGCCTTTTTCAAAAAATAATTAATGTGCATATTAGGAAATTTCTAATAAATGCTGACATAGTGATTATTTAATTTATTCCCATAAAGCACTAAAACACGGGTGCTAGTAGCAACGGCTATGTGGACTGATGAGGGGGTCAAATTATTCCTCAGTCTCATCCATGAAAAGCCATCACATGTATTTTAGATGGAAAATAGTAACAGAATGCTCGACTTCTTCTACACTTTTTATCACAGCCATGCCTAATGCCGTCTATACAGCCACTAACAACATTACACAGCCTTGTTTATTCGCTCCAAAAAGCAGTTTATGGAAACACACGTAATTTGCATTTTCTTTTGTTTTTCTTCTTTGCGACTTTTCGCCAGTTTCCTTCAAATTTGCTTGACATCTTATAGAAACACAGTTTGTGCTTGGATCTGACAGATCATAAAATAATGCAGTACACAGTAAAAAGATAATAGACGGATGATTTCTATGCCACAATTGAACTGTTGTTTATTTAAAACGACCACTCTGAGGCAAGAATGTCTTTTGTTAAACGCCTGTCGAGGAGGTCCAAATTGGGAAATGAGAAGAAGGGAAAGTTATGAGGACTCACTCAAACGCTGATTTTCAAGGCCTCCATTGCTGATACTCCCCAATTCCCTGGCGCCTACCCTTCCCATAATGCAATATTGTCATTTTATCATTCTTGAAATATTTTGAAGGCATTTTTTTCCTTTCTTTTCTTGTCTTTATAATACAAATTCGGCAGTGTTCATGTGTTAAGCAAGCGGTGAGATGAAGCAGTGAGGCAGCGGGAGGCTTCAGTAGGTTTCCGGTGCCTCCTGTCTTTCTTGTAGCTCCTCACTCTTGAAGTGTTTCCCATGAGTCAGGATTATTGAATCCTAATGAGAGATGTCCCGCCCACTCATTTAAGTCCTTTCTTCTCTCCTCTTTGAAGGAGTGAGGGAGGCCTCTCTATTACTATGCATCCAGCATAAAAAAAAAGGCACAAAAAAATGGAAGAGCCTTGTTCATCATGATCAAGAAATATATTAACCAAATGGAGGGATTTTTTTTTTGGAGTTTAGTACTTGGCTAGTAAAAGAAATCTGAACGTGTCTGGGTTTGGTCTATTTCTGTGCCTTTTTTTCTTTTTCTGTTTTGCAAATAATAAATGATAAAAACACCAGCCTTATGCTCATACAACACAAATATATACCAAGACATACAAGATATACAAGACATATATACACCTACGTCTTGTCTTGTTAAACCAGCCTGGGTCTCTATACGGCCCTTAGCAGTTCTTCATACCATTTGCTGATAATTAAATGTAGTAAAAAAGTATACATTTTTCCAATAATGTGTCATCATCATTGGAAATGATTACTTTTGAATAAATGTTAAAGGTTAACTCATAAGGTTTTGATAGTTAGCTAGTGAGCTAACAGCAGCTAACATTAGCTAGTGAGCTAACTGTAGCTTGCCAGTCAGACTGAGCGGAAATTGAAAAAAAAAAGTTTACTTTTTTACTTAGTTTACTTAAAAAGTCTAAAACATAAGGGGCTTTTAAGAAAACGTTTGTGGCTGAAACCTCAGTTTATTTAATTAATAAACAAAATGTAGCATCTTTCATTAGTACCATAAATTAGACAGTCTTTACAAATCATTGTGCTTTTATGTCAATAAGACATCATTTGAATCTTCTGTTTCATCACCAGTAAAACCAAAGGTAACATTAATTTAATTAAATCAAGAACTCATTTTATTTCAAAATACTGGTGACAGGAAGCAGTAGGCTACTACTACACATATGTGGAACAAGTTGGGTTTCTAGTACGGATCGGGTAGTGACAGGACTTAGTGCTAAAATGGTGTGAAGCCCATACACTTTTAACAAAATCAACCAGTTAGTGTGCATCTGTCCTAACTTTAGCACTCCCTAAGTTTTTGTGAGAAAGGTTAGAGGCAGTCAACAGGACTCCTAAGTCACTAAGAAAACACTCCTCACAACTATCTTTGTAAATAAAGCCCCTGATAATTAGGAAGTAGATTTGGAACGTATAGTAGCTCAGATGACAAGTAACTGATGGTAACACAATAAATGTCTGACGGCAGACACACATGTACTGGCCTCTACGTCGACTAATTACGTTTTTGGTGAATGCCAGTCATTCAGCAGTCAGATAATACTTTGTGCTATACAGAACATACCCTGAACTGAGACACATTTTGTAACTTTTTAAAATTTTGTGGAAAAAAAAAAATAAGAGACAACTCCATATTTCAGACCTGAACCAACTGAAAACCTCTGAAATGAAGCTGAGCTTTAAGCGGCACCAGCAGCAAAGTGAAAGAGAGAGCATCAAAGCGTCCGTTGGAAATCGAGATTATTTGACCAAATATTGATTTCTGAACTCTGGCTAAATTAAATCATTATTATGTTGTTTCAAAATGAATTATTTAGGGTCTGAAAACACTTCATTTTTGTTACTTTGAGCGGTTTTTATTATTTATGTTTTTATTTGGAATTTGGGAGAAATGTAACCTACCTGTAAATAGTAAAACCAGCGGTCTCTTCATTTTTTCCGCGGCTGTATATTATATCATACTGTGTGAGATATAATATTTCTATCACATAAAGAAGGTACATTTACACACCTTATTTCTGGATTGGCTTGTGACAGTAATTACACTGCTGAATGGACTTATGATCTACAGTATATTTTGGTATACTGCAAAGAAAAATCATACACCTACTCAAATATCCACAAGGCCATGCAGGTGCTGCTGCTTCTTTTCATTCATCAACCTGTGGTATATCTACTTCTACCTGGATTCTCTCTTAATTCACCGTCACAGTGAGTGTGTTTCTTTTTATAATCCAGTGGGGGATCCTTAAATTGACTGCACAGTAACTCATGGGGACCTTCCTGTCACTGTGGGGACAAAACCGAGGTTACTTACAGGTGCAGACTGATTTTTTAAGGCTTAAGAGTTGGTTTTATGTTTAGGATTACTATTGGGTTTAAGTTAAGGTTAGCCATTCTGTTAGGGGGCTTGTTTTTTTTTATATTATGGGGATATAAATCTATTAACACAGTCACACTATGAGCTTGCATTGCGTGTTGCCTAATGAAGGTCACCACAATAATTAAATGTGTCGGTTAAGACATGTTTACATGTTTTAAGGTTAGGTTTAAGCATGTTGTAGTTAAATATTTTACGTCAACGCAATGTCCTCTAAAGGCATAACACGACATGCACGTGGTTTGTGTGTGTGTTGCATGTGAGTGTGAAGAAAATTTGCATATTGTATTTGCGGTTGATAATCGATTTGCATAGAAATCAGGCAGCACATCCTAATGTCCCTTCCTCCTGCCTTTGCTCTTCATCTGTTGCGTTCTGGGTCAGTGAAGTTGTGGGATTTATTATGCCAGATCCCCAGAGAAATTTTGCAAAGGCCAGTGAATGTCAGTAGAAACTCCTTGAGTTCACATGATTGGCAACTACCCAACCCAGCCTCTGAAATATGAGTGTAATTATCAATAAATCAAATGGCCCTGAAATATACAATGAGGATGCTCATCAATGACCGCCTTGCATTTTTAACCCTTTAATGGTTTGCTATATTTGAGTCGTGATGTCTTGGCGAATAGCTCTGTAAGTGTAAACAGACATACTTGTTTAACTGTAGAACAACTTGATATTGTTCATTGCTACACAATTCTTCAGGCGATAGATGGAGATAGAGCGAGTTGCCCACGAATCAGAAGGTTGGTGGTTCAATCCCCACCTCCTGTCAATGTGTCCTCGAGCAAGACACCGAGCCCTAAACTGCTCCCTGTGGCTGTTCCACTGGTGTGTGTTAGCGAATGGATGAATGTGACACATCGTAAAGACCTTTTGGTACCGTCAAGGTAGAAAAGCACCATATAAACACAGCCCATTTACCATTTTGTCAAAACAATGTTTAAATGAAATGGATGTTGCCAAAGCATCTATACTGCAGAATAGCTTTGCATTAATGCCGTACCTGGACAACTGAAGTGGTCATAAATTTCAGAGACAGGAGTGACTTCCTAAGTTAGGAAGGTTGATCACATTTCTGTCAGTGCCCTTGACCAAGGCACTGGCTTGTATCTGGTGTTGGTCCCTGGGTACCGCTCAGTGGCAGCTCACTGCTCCTAGTGTACTAGGATGGGTCAAATGCAGAGGTTCATTTTCCCCACAGGGACAATAAAGTGAAAATAATAAGTTACTTGTAGTCCTAAAAGTAGGATAAAAGACCCTTTGACCACACAGGAGTACTCTCCTACTCTGAGACATTTAATAGCCTATACAGATCCAGATTGCGTTGTATGAATATTATGCTGCATGCTATGTGACTACTTGCATGTATTCAACCAAAACTACAAGACTATGTTGTTTTTATTGGCTCCAAAAAACCACCAGGACATTCCAACGTGTCTGCTGTTTTACATGATACTGTCCTGGAACTTTTCGAACTTTTCGAACTTTATCTAACTCACTATAATTTTTGTTCTCAAATTTTCGACAACCTTGTAAAAAAAATATGCTAAAATGTCATATCCTCTTCAACATGATATCATTATTCCTGTCAAAAGTTGTTTGACATCATATGTTATACTATACTCTCCTAAAACTCAATTTTCAGTGTCCGAGCGATGATGGCTTCAACTTTCCACATCAGATTTTGTAAAAGTTGCACACTGGATTGTGGCTCCAAAATATTTTTGATGTCACAGATCCTGCTTGTAATGGATGTGACACATCCTGACATTGTCAAACTCTGCACAGACTTCATTTTGCCCGATGACACTCATACATCACAGGGAAGGAACATGGAGAAATACTTGTTTTTGAGTAGAGGGCACTTCTAGGTCCACTTCCTAGCTTTCGACCACATCTCAAGTATGCGCAGTAGGTGGAGCTTGTTCATTTGCCTTGTGAAACCAGAAGGCTAAATAAGACAGATAAGCTGAGTGAATCCTTCACAAGTTGAGTTTCATGTCAAAAGTAAAGGCTGTCATTTTGACATCAGTTCAGTGATGCAGGACTGAACTGCAGTGATGCAATATATCCTATTAGTGAGCATCGGTGTCTGTAGCACAAAGCAGTCACCTCTGCATGCGTTATGTCCACTGAAGACTCTCCCCTGCCCGCCTCCTGCTGTATTTCTCTGCCAACGCACAGTCTGTGTAATTGGAACGAATGGTTTATTAATACGTTTTGATACCAATCAGGTCAAATGACCTTGGCAGTGTGGAGAAGGAGAGACTGGTGGTAGCACTGGAGTGAACATTAAGAGGGTGGCAGCAGGCATTACTCTCAGCCTCTGTATGCTGATCTCAGACCTGCCGAACAGTTAATAATGTGGAAGCGACACACTTTCCATCACTCCTAATAGAGATATTGTCATAGCCCTGCCACTGCCAAGGCCTGCAGAGCCGATGGGAAATAGATGGCTCCTGCAGTCTTCATCTCTCCTTCTGTCCCTCTGTGTGGGGAGGACTTCTCTTATACTAATGGCTGTCCAGACAGTCACAAGTCACATTTATTTCTTAACACTGGATAACATTATCATTAGGAGGTGACACAAAACGGCTTATCTAATTAATTTCAGCAGCGGTAACCTTGGCCAAATACACTACAAAGTGTATTTGAGGATGACTTAATTTCCTTAATTTTCATAAAAATAAAAAATGCTACTTCACATGACTAGATAAACACATGGCTTATGCAAATACCTTAGCGTCTAATAATATTCACGTAAAACACCCAGTGTTTTCAGTTTTTTATTTTGGTTTTCTCCATTTACAATGGCAATTTGTAAGTTGAACTTTTTATTGTGGTTATTTTGTAAAGTTTTCCAAAGTTACTTAAAGTAAGTAGCAGAATAAATATATTTAAACTAGACAGCACTCAGAGAGCGTCAACCTCCACCAAGGCAGATAAATTCCTCAAAACAACAAACCAGCCCCAATGATCACGAATCATTGAATCATCCTTTTATGCATTTTATTGCTATTTTCACCTATTGATCCTGATTATGCAAATATGTGCAAATCGGGTCAATATTTTAATTTGCCTACCTGCAGACAATTGTCCAAAGATACCTCTGTGAAATCTGTGAACAAACTCTTGAGATGCAGTGTTTTTTAGATAATCGTCTACTGTGACCTTGGCCTTCCAACACTGAAGGTAAAAGATTTTGTGGGACTAGATCTCGGCACTATACCTGTATGTGGTAAATTAGAATCAAATCAGACGTGTTTTGGCTATTTTTTTTATTTATTTTTTTTTAACATGTTAACAAAAGGTGTGAAAGAATGAAGCCAAAATCATGTGGAGCAATATGTCTGCATAGTAGAGACATGGGGACACGTGGGTGCTGACAGGTCGTCTGATTCAAGAGTGCGATTGGCCATTACAATTGTCAATTACCTGTTCTTATGACATCATATAACGTATTAAGATTGTGTGCACATTGAGAAGAAGCCATGAGTAAAACTTTTCAAATCACCTTCATATTGATAACATTTAATCTTATACTGTTAAATTTTGATCCTTCTAACTCATAGCATTATGGAGATATTGACTGTGACACTTGGGAATACTGACATCTAATGCAATTGTATACCCAAATGTCAAATTTAATACCATGTGCAAATCGACCACAGGCCTCACAGAACCCTAGGGTTTAACGCTAAAACTCTACGTTTGCAGAGCTCTCTTTTGATTGCTGAACTGGCACTTTGACTTTGAGTAAAAACGTGAGGATATGGCCACGTCTGTAAGTCAGCAAAACACCCTGTGATTCAGTCATTTGACTGTCTAGACACCAGGTAAAAAACAATGGATAACAGATTATGAAATGTGAAGCTTAATTTTACAGGAAAGTTTAACCAAAACAGATCTACAGCTCACAAACAGGACCTACAGTCAGCCAACTTTTGTGGAATTAATTTAATACTTCTAAAATATGTACAAGAATAAACACTAGGTCTAGGCTCTGACTTAATTGCTCCTCACAAGGCAAGTCTAAGCTAACCTTGCAGAGATGATTATAAAGTGTAATCAAACTGTGATGTAGGTATGGAATGACCTTTACAGTGTATGTATTAATTATTAGTCTTAAAAGAAATAAACAGAGCTCACTCCTGCCTCCAGCTGTTGGAGAGAAGGGATTGGTTT
Source organism: Coranthus polyacanthus (assembly GCA_037367275.1). Classification (NCBI taxonomy): domain Eukaryota; kingdom Metazoa; phylum Chordata; class Actinopteri; order Kurtiformes; family Apogonidae; genus Coranthus; species Coranthus polyacanthus. The sequence continues at coordinate 6,803,201 of JAPQRN010000016.1, forward strand.
TCAGCACGTGTTTTCATTAAGTTAAATAATTGTGAGAGGAACATTAGAATGTTATGCACGGTCAAGAACTCTTGTCTAGAGTCAGTTGTGTTTAGTAGTAGCTTTAATCTTTATAAATTATCACTTGCCATTTGTTGTATTAAGCCCTGAACTTCTCGGAGCCTTGCAGCTCAATCACTATATTTTTTCCTTTCCCATCCTTGAGCACCGCTGTCGTCTGCAACGGCTTTTGTCTATTTTACCTTGTAGACTTTAACTCAAAAGAAGTTGATTCAAAATGAAATCATGAAGTTTGCTGAGATTCTTTTTCAAATGAAGTATTTTCATTTTCATTTTTGTTTTAATTTGTTTTTAAAAAGTGCAACAGAATTGACATATTGTCACTGTTCATATGTGTGGTGCAGTGACCCACAGACCCAGCAATGTTTTATTTTATTTTCAAAATCAAACATACTGTATTTCCTCAAATAAATCTTCCAGATCACTCACCTGAAGTGTCATTGTTTGTTTAGTCACTGCAGGTGTGTGTGTCCTACGTTTTCAGCTAAAATGTCATTTGTAGAAAATTACCAGCGAAACAGGAAGACAACATTTACACAAGAAAAGTTATTTTAAGTAAGGTAGAGGGCTTTTATTCTGTAACAGCAAATATACCGTTTGTGGAAACACACATTGCAGTACTTTAACATCGCAAACAGGAGTGGATCAAAACAAGGTTATTGTGGCTAATTATGACAATTTCTATTTATTATACAGAATAAATTAGAAATACAGGATGCCTCTAATACAAGCCTCCTTCAAATAAAGGCTGGGTGAGATCTGCCAGGCAGATTATTACTGGTCAGTCTTGGTCCACAGGCCTCCAGTTGCCGGCCCCTGCCCAAAGATTTTACTGACAATAAATTGTTGGATAGTATTTCCATTAGTACTCCATTAGTATGAGGCCAAGTACAGTTCCTATGCAAAACATAGAGGCAGGGGAGACTAAATGTTGGTGTAATGGGCTGAACAGGACAAAACTTTGTTACCCGTGACATTTGGAGAAAGTTAATCATCTACTTCATGTTCATTCTGCTCCTGAAAGTGTCTGTATCTCACTCAAGGCAATTTGGCAACCCAGCAAAAATTATCCAATCACATAAGGATGAGAAAATAAAAACAATTTTGATTCTTTAATCCTCCAATGAGAGCACAGCCTCAGGTCATCTGTTTGCCAAAAGTTTTAGGAGCCACATATACACTCATTTGGCCGACACACTGTGACCAGGAAGTGAATATATTCACACAAAAACTAAGGAAACTAAGAAAAGAAAGAAAAAGAAAAGAAAAGAAAGGACAGGAAAGCCGCGCGCCCAGCGAAAACTAACTACGCCCGCTTAAAAAACGACAAAAAAATAACGTTGAAATCCACATATTCTTGGGTTTGACAAATTTCCCCTTTTAAACATGGACAGGCCATGTACGGTTCAACCTATCCTCGCTTGTTTTTCTGAAGTTAAAAACTTTTGACATGATCTACAGGCCACATGATGTGTATTATATCACCATAATTTAAAAATATTTTTTTCATGTCAGACATTTTTGCTATAATTAATATGTTTAACATTATGATTAAATAGCTCTTCTTCATAAAGTTATTTGAAGTGCGAGTGGCGCCCCCTATGGACCTCATTTTAAACAGATACTAGAAGGTGTTCCCTTTCAAATGAAGTCTATGCCCCTGTCCACACTAAAACGTTTAAAAATGAATTACTTTTGCTATCTTTACACCTAGTGTCCACACTACTGTGGCTTTTAGAAACTTCTGGACAGACAGACAAAATCTGAGAGGTTTAGAAATGATGATCACTGCCTGACTGGTCGCCCTTGACTACCATCCATGGATTTATTATGATACCAGCTGTTAATTCAAAATGGATACAGAATTACAGCTGATTCTGTCCTTGTTGTCTCTGTTAGAAGCTTTTGATGATACTACCGGTTACATTCACAGCAGGAGAGCTGTTACTCAAGCAATTTTCTCCTCTACTTTCTACTCCCCAGAAGATAAATCCTTGCACTTGTCACAACTTCCAGGAAGCGTCTAGGAGATACGCGTTCTCAAAACACTAAATTGCTGTTTGAACTCTAAGCGTCAGCCCAGTTTTTTTTCTGGATTTGGTTTAATGTGTCTAAAGTTTGTCCTGGCTACGATCAGCAGCTGAGTGTTATTATGATCAGTGTCCCATCTGTACCCAAATCCACAGCAGAAGTCATGGTGACTCGCCAGTACCACTTTGATTAAAGAATGGAACAGATTCTTATCTATCATTTACTGTACAAATATCCACATTTAAACAGGGTAGAGTTAGACAGAATACATAAACTGTAGTTAAGCCAAGTACAGGACATTTTCTAAAGCCAAACAGCTCAGTACACTTTGCAGAAATGCCATGTTAACTTAGTTTCTTCATGATTACTTGGTAATCCTTCCAGCTTGAGGCCTCTTGCTACAAGAGATGCTCATGTTCTCATGCCAGCTACTGATGATTTGTTAAATTTCAGTTAAATGGCATTTGCAGGTCAACGGGGGTTTGCCGTGCTGGACTGTGATGCATAGATGGTGGTTACTGGAGTCAGGCCAGTCCTTAGTCTCTCTGGCTGAAGGTCGCTCACATCAATTAATTTCACGCTGGCAGATGAAAAGTGGGAGACAAACTGCAGCACTTGAGTAATATGGGAATGAGAACCTGATGAAAAACAGTCATATTGAAAATTGACCTTTGTTTGCAAATTCCTGTTTTATAAGTACATTTATCTCATTTTAAGAGTTCCTGTTTTCTGAAGTACCACAGCACTTATTCCATCTGTACAACATCATGTTATACTCACCACTCTGTCGCTCAAAGTCCATCTACTAATTGGATTTTCTTTTGCATTTTCTTTGATAGGTGGTAGGCTTTTGTAACTGCAACACAGAGAGATGAAAATGGCTTTGGTGAATAGATATTAGGCATTTAAAGGCTAGATTCAGAGAACGTAGTTCTGTTTCATTTACGGGAGTGCAGCTCTGAATGAAAGAACATTCAGTTAGATGCAATTGCAATCAATTAGGGAAATTTTTTTTCAATTTCAGATTCACATTTGAGACAGGCCATTAGTTCTATTTCCCTTTGCTTTTCAACTGGTCACATTTTAGTAAGAAGCCGTCTGTCTTTTCATTTGCTGTGTCAATATTGACTGGGATAGTTCCGTCAGTCTCGACGTATCCAACATGATGTCCATTTCTGTAAGATTAACCCGATCATTACACCATGTACAGTGCTGAGTATGAACTCTGTTGTACTGATATAATCTGATAATGAGAGTGAATTAACTTTCAGTTCAATTCAGACATTTTGGTTTGTCCTAACCAATCAGTAGGGAACTTTCCAAATGAAGCATCCAACCTTATCTTCAGTTGAACATGCAATACAAATATAATGGTGTTACACCGCAGATGTATTTCTATATACATACAGATAAACCACAGCCTCAAATGTGTTTTCACACTGATTCAAATGGAATAAACAGCTTTGTGAAGCAGGTCTAACAATAATAAATAAGCAAATAAATACATGTATGCTGCCTTTTCTTACAGTGTTGACCAAGTCGAGAAGAAGAATCTCTCCAATCGTCATCATTTGAAACTCTTAAGTAAAGAGAGCACTGAGACCAAGATAAGCATACTTCAGTTCCTTAAAGCCCTCCCTCCTGTTCTGGTCGAAGGGGTTCAGATGAAGCTGGACCTATACATAAAGTATGTACATGAAATAATTTGTTTTGTGGTCCACTGAACTTTTATTAGCAAATCTTTCTTCTTACACAACAACAGTCAGAAACTTGCAAACTTGCAAAATTTTAAACTTCTTTCCTCACACCCTTTAATTGTGAGCACACGTGTAGTATTGTAATCACATAGTGTATATGCCAAAGCTCCTTAAAGAGCATATTTATGCTGTGGTTAATTTTCCTCTAAGACGAGAAGAAAGGCACAGTGTGAAAAGCTGGTGAATAACAGGAGCCAAGTCAGCCCGAGGGTAATTTTAGTCACACTTTGCATTAGAAGCACCTCCGGAGTTTTACTAATTTCACTGTTGAATGACCTGCCTATAGTAAACCATTTGTTTCCAGGCAGCACCCCATGGTGCAGCTTTTTACTGGAACAAATATTGGGAACATTATTTAAATGAAAAACCTACCTAGTTTTTCTGTAACTAAACCTTTAGGTTGGTTGTGTTTTCTTTATTTTACTTTGTTTTGTTTTTTCTGGTGATTTCCACTGTGCCAAAAGATAAATTAAAGATAATGCCCTAACCTTATCTTATTATTTTGTCTGTATTAATTCATCTTAAGTGCAGTGACTTATCCTTTCCTTAAGCAGGCCTTTTCCTTTTTGCTGCACTTGAACAGTAAAAGACACTAGAAGGAATGTTCCAGCTGGATGCAGTCCCAGGTTAGCAAAGATAAGATGCTCTTGAGAAATGGCAATGAAGCCTAAAATGTACTGAAGTGCTGAAGAAGTCTTTTTACATGAAAAAGGGTTAGAAAGGTCATGCTTTTGGCAACACAGAGACCGAAAATTTCATGATTTTGTTTTTTGTACAAAAGACGGGAAGGAAGACAAGAGCTGATATTTCTCCCAGCTGCAGACTTAATGAAGGACTCGGAGCTCAAACTCACATTGAAGACACTTGGTCTCATTTTCATCATTTTAGTGATGCCAAAACTATTCTTGTCATTCTTCTCATAAGTCATTGTCAAACTCAGTAGCCAGGCCAGCACTGGCAAGGAGCAGGGGTTGCTCAGAGAATTTTTCATTTAACCAGAAAATACCAGTACCATTTCTAACCTCTGATTGTACATCATCATATTATTCACACATATCTGTGCTGTTCCTGGGATGAGGGGTCGTCTCACGCTCACAGACCCAGTACAGTCACGGTGCTTCGGCTACGCTGCTCTAATACAAAGATAATGAAATGCATAAAGTGAACTAAACAGAGCACAGAACAAAGAAGCATGACAGAGTATGTGTAACAGCTCAAAGAATGTCCATAACTCTCAGATTACACAACAACTACTTCCCTGACAGGCCTCATGGGACATTACAGTGGGTACACACATACACAACGTCTGGTAAAAAGCATGGTTACATCCATGGATAAAAGAGGCAGAGGCGGGCAGGAAGTGGTCTGATGCAATGTAGGCTTGAGGTGAGACATTATATCTCTGAAATGACACTTGCATAACAAGGAGAGAGTGCTATTGCTGTTGTTTTGCCGTGCATACCCCTTTACTGAGTCAGACACCCTCATCTTTGTGCTATAAAAATAGTGGTGTTGAGTTTCTGGAGATTTTAACTTGTTTATGGGACAAAAGCTTGTATAAAATGCTGCCAGTATCACTTTTCTCCTATAAAATAAGAATGAATTCTCTAACAACTAGAGATTATGCAGTTACATTTATTGGCTATGCCTCGGTTTAACATGGTGATATTACAATTTAAAGGATGTTTTCATGCCTGAAAGTCTCAACCAAGGCTCATGTTTTTGTTACATGCTATACGTTTGGTTTTGTTTTTACACTGCAATGTTGGGAGTGGACTAATACGTGCTGCCGTCATCATCTACGTGTGTCTGTGCATCTGACGGTGACATCTTGTTAATTCAGCTCATTTTTAACTTCTTCTACCCCCTGTTTGTTTTTCTTCTTCTTTTGCTCCAAGAGTCCAGACCAAATGAGGTAGATGTGAAAGCACCTTCAAGTGTCTTAGAATGCAATTGGTTTTAAATATTAATAGCTACTTATAGACCGTGTCGGTTACAAGTTCACAAGAAGCCTGACGGCCCATCACAATAATTCACTGCACGTTTATGTATCAGGTAGGCAAGCTCACAAAAATATGCAATAATTAAAATGAGCGGCATTAGAATGTGACGGAGGCCCAAATTTTGGCTTTTATGACCAAACTTTTTCTCCCCATGGGCATGAACGTATAGGCCCCATAGTTGGCTTCTTTCTCACTCTGACTGGCTTCATATCCTTGTGAAAAGCCCTGAGGATCAAAAGAAGTGTTGATATACATAGGATACAGTATATCTCTAATATAAGATTGAGTTTTTTGGCAGGTGATGAACAAACTATTCTGAGTATTGCTGCACATAAACATCATATCAATATAGCTATTGGTCCTTATTACTTGTCACATTATTGTTTACTCAGGACTTTTGTCAGGATCCTGTGGGAATGGTGACTTATTAGTAATGTGATTGGTCAGGGGTCGAGCTGTTGACAGGATTTTAGATGATACTCTGAGGTTATCGGGTTGACTTGCTGTAGAGCAAGTTACTGTGGTGATTGATGATGTTTTCACCATTCTTTCACATTGGCAAAAACGGAACGAGGATCTTTGCAGTTGTAGGCTATTAAAGGCAATTCTGCAGGAATTAACTAACAAAACAACAAAACTAATAAAGCATATTTATTTTAATCCCCTGAGTCACATATCTATATCCACTGTGCACACATTTCAGTCAGGGGAGACTTTGTGAAATGAAGATTTGGCAGTATATGTATATTGACAAAAGGAATAGACTTTGGTAATTAGACCCCAGCAGGAAGATCACTATGCAAAGTGATCGCATGCATTAGGAGTTAAACTTATGGAGAAAATTCCCCCCAGAGCTTAGACACTGGTGATGATGTGATGCCTTCAGAGAGTTAGAGACTAGGACCACACAACAGAGCCAAGCTGGTGAAGGGGTGGGGGATTGACACAAAACAGCCGCGGAAAGTTTGACAGCTCGCATGTGATCGACTAACAGGGAGCATGTCAGTTTCTGATTACATGAAGACAGAAATCGGCTAATTGAGCTCATTGAAACACGTGACTTAGAAAGTCTGCAGAAGGAAACAGTCGTCCTGACTAAACTTTCTCTAAGTCTGCCCTTGGATGAACAGAGTGGTACAGGAAAGTGTGCTTCCATTTTAGTCACAGGGCACAGAGGGACAGAGTTAGCAAGTAAAATATATCTTCATATGAAAACAGTAATCTGAGAAATGTCTTCTGTCGGTATGGTAGTACCTACCGCCCAAGTTGGCCGTCTTTTATTTCTACCAACCCAACAAAATATAGCATGTTAAAGCCAGGAATGTGCACATAATTTTCAGGGGTGTTGCTCTAACCTGAAAAAAGCACAAAGGACAACTTAGCTGTAATGACTGTCAACAAGATACACAGTATGAAGATAATAGACTACATATGTCTGTATGATTTCCTAACTCAATAAGTGCCTATGAGATGTAATTTGAAGACAAAAACCTCCCTCCAACCCATACAACTGTGAGCCATTTCATATTTCAAATGACTGCAGCCTCCTCAAATGTACACAACTGAAAACAAAACTCATTACGCTCTTTTATATGAAGAAGAACATATCTCTACATTTTGAGAGAATAACTGTAGTCGGCAATAGTAGCAGTCAAGCAAGTTATCCCTCATGGACATATTGCTATTGAAACAAAACATGCACCAAGTTACTTTTGTGTAAGATAAGGCAGTGTAAAAGCTCAACAAATGATAACAGAGCTGACTTAACACTGTCGTCAATAGGCTCGCTCTGTCTTTCCATAGCTGCTGTTCAGAGCATAGATTTCTCATCCTTGTTTTAACTAGTTTCAGCTTTGAAAAAGAGCTTACTACAGTTGCTGTTGAGACAGACAGTGTGGGGAATACAGTGTGAGCATCAAATTCTTTCAATAAATCCAGCATCGCCTCGCTGGTCCTCTTGGGACACTGCATCTTTGTTGCCCTTATCCCCTCCAGCATATCAATGTCCGCTGCTCTATTGTGGCTTTTTCGAAAATCTCTGTGAATTGGTCATCGGTCTTCAGTGCCTCCATTCACCTCAGGACACCATCAGCAACTGAGTGCACAGCTGCCAAAGCCAGGTCTTCCTGCTGGGGAGCTATGGTAGCCGTTTGTGTTTTAAGGAACACTGGCGATTTACAAAGGAATTCAAAATGTATGCTTTTTTTTCCCATGTCCTGCAGCCAGATCAGGTGGCACACACTTTCTGAGGTCCTTCAGGTATTTCATGGTCATAGGGAGGATTGTATTCAAGGCAATTTCCCTGCAACTCCACCGCTTGTTTGAGAGCTTCTGTAGCTCACGGATATGTCGACCTAGATCGATGGTTTTCTGTATCTCCACAAATGCTGTATGTCACTTGGTGGAGTTTGTGAAGGTGTAAAGTTTTTCAACCATTGTGTAAAAGTCCAAGTGCAAGTGTTTGCTTGACTAGACAGCACTAAACGGACAATTCTGCTAAGCTGAACAAAACAAAGACAGTCCTGCTCCTTTCACATCCTCTTGACTGTGGGTTTCAAACCGCGCCAAAGCAAAAGAAATGGAAGTGATTAGTACTTGAATAGGTAGTTTGTTTTAGCCGTGGTATGGAGTGGATGCTGGAAGAACAAAGGCTGTACCATAAATTACTCTGTGACAGGAAATCACTAACTAAATCACCTTAGAGTCCTGCACTCACAGGATATTACGGTGGGAGAGTTTATGCTTAAGTCAACATGTGTAGGAGGATGGAAAAATCTTGTCTAATAGTCCCCTATTCAACGATAAAGCATACAGCAAGTGAATACAAAGTGTTTTAAGCACTCTGTGTGTCCACTGCAGAGAGGAAATCAACACTGATCTTCTAATTTGACTCTTTGTAACATTTGCAAAAAGGACATTTACTATACATAACACTGTTTCTGTTTGTCTCTAAAAGCTGGTATTTTACGATTTAATCAACATGATTCGAATTAACAATAAAAATACACCATAAAAGTCTTGTACACAGTATGCATAGTATTTGTGTGTCTTATCAAAAGACACGTCAAACCATTTTTGTTTATATAGCCCAAAAGCATCAATAAAAAAAAGCACCTCAGTGCAGTTTACATTCCCCTTAGACCCTCACTTCAAACACCAACAGGGAAAACTGGAAGAAACCTCAGCGTTAACTTTAAAGGCTCTAACGTATGAGGCTGAAATTAGCTCCTTGTTTTAAAAAAAACAGCTTCTCATTCGCAGTGAAATCAAATCCTGTTTAGTCTACCACATCTGCTGTCTGTGCAGTACTGCTTAACCATCCTCATTATGTCTGCATAAAAATATTCCATTTTCATTACATCAAGTATGTATTAGTAGTTGTTAATGTCGTTTGTTTAATGTACAGTTAAACATTCCACTTTAACACATATATACAACATGGCAGCCAAACTGTTCTACCAGATGTCTATAAAACATTAACCTTTTAACATCCGCTCTTTTCATGGGTTATTGTCAGGCTTATAACAGAAGAAGTGTAAGGCCAATACGCATGTATTAGACTTCATTCTTCTAGTTTCTGTGTTTAACATGTGGCTTAAACACAACCTGAATGCTATCAGTTTAAATATGGCTCAAATATTACCCTAGCCCTAACTAAAATGGGTCGCAGTGACCTGCTGGATGTTAAGAGGTACTTATTTGTGCTATATCATCATCATTATAGAGGGATATAATAATATTGTGTTTGTTTATATCCCACAGTCCTATGGGGTTAAGTTGAAATACAAATTGCCTAAAGTTTTCCATTGTTTTCAGTTAATTTCTTACCTACTCAATATCATTACAACTCTACCACTCATAATAAATTGCACAGCATCAGTAGTGTTAAAAAACACCCTGCACATGGCTGCTAGTTATCTATGGCCTCAGCCTTGGATGATGAATGGTGCGACACAGCCACAGCAGCATTTGAAGTGATAAAGCGTGGAGGCTGCAGGTGAGTACAATGGCATTATCTACTTTTCTCTACCTAGCGAGCAAAGTCACTACAGTATGGCCTTATGATAGTTCTGTAGCTATATGTCATGTAGACACTATTCACTTGTGAATACTTTCAGATTACGGTTCATGATACAACATCGTTCCAGTCTCGCATACAGACGACAGTAATTGTTTGAAAGCCATGCTCTTATTTCACAAGCAGTTACAGCTGTACTGTGACGTAAAATGACAGAGAAATCTGTAATACACTGAAAGGGTCAGTGTCAGATATTTTCTTTTTTTTCCCCTCTAGTTCTTCTAAGTTAGACACCTAAGCATGTTCTAATGACTGTCATAAATACAAGAGGAGACTTAATGAATCAAAATAAAGCTCAGGGCATTTGGGGGAAAAACATCAAGAAAATGTGAACTTTAGTATCAACCCAGTAGTACGTGATTTGCATACTATTTTTGAGGAAATATTATAATATTCAAGCACTGACCATGACACCAGCATAAATATCCCACAGTTCAATGCAGCAGTGATGACAACAACATAATAAACCTATTCCTAATAATAGATTAGATAGACATTTAGAAATTAATTCGTTTTTTTTTTCTTTTTTTGAAATTACTTTGAGTGAAATTAGTGATGTTGTCACCTGTGAAAGTTGGAATAGATGTTTGACTTTTCTAGTAATTAAAGGCTTATTTGGTGACGGAGATGTCTGTGAAATACACAAGTTTGCCCACGGTTCACGTTTTCTAACAGCTGAAGACAGAAGTTCATCTTGCATCTTGCTGCCAGATATTTCATATACAGGCAGAGGTGATGTTTCTCCTGATAAAAAAGAAAAAAATCATACTAATTCAATCAGTAACCCCACTTTTTCAAGTCATCTACGAACAAACACCTGAGTAGACACACTTCACATGATTATGTCAGGTAAAGGTCAGGTCCCTATATATTGATTATTATTTAAGATCTTTTTAAATGTTTGTGGCCTGCTTTTCTTTGCGACGCTCACCTGAATACGTACGTTAACATTTGACTCTTTGGCACCTTTTGCAGTGAAAGGTCACTACAAAATGTCACAAACTACTTAGAAAGTGATATCAGCCTCCAGCTGCAACCAAACAGAAGCCTTTCAGTGTAGCTGAACACAACGGGTGATGGATTAAAGATAGTAAATGATGACACTTCATTTTATAATGCACATGACACACGGAATCCCAAAACTGATAATGAAGGACCGCAGAACAGAATGGAAGGGTTGTTGGAGCTTCTGTCAGAAGAGAAACACTTTAACGCACTGATAAAACTGTCAGTGAACACAAAGAAGTGACCGCAGGCAAACATGAGCGTAGGGACTGTCACAGCGGCACAGTTAGAGGATTTTAGAGGAAAATGTGAGCGGTTAAATGGTGAACAGTGTCAGCAAATACACTGCAAGCTCATCTGGTGTTTACAAGTGACATCAGCAAATACATCTAAGCTGCTGCACAGGCTGCTGAGCTGTGTCCTTTGGGCCGCTATGAGGGCTGCATAGATAATGTACCTCTATTCCTTTTATACCTGATGATCTGATGCCTGTCAGGAGAGATTTTTTGTTTTAATTTTAAAGACACTGAGATGTGTATATTTTCACTTCAGGGTGTCAGTCAAGTGGCCCATGAAATATTGTTTTATATAGTATTCTGTATATCAATTTATATTTGTATGATTTGGCTAATAGCTACAATCTGTCTCATGCAGTACACTTGTCTGCCACAGTGTTTAGATCACATTTCCATGGAGAAAGTATGATCAGCCACAGGACACATCAGCTCCAATCTGGTGCCTTCACACCTGTGCCATGACTTGAATCTCCACTGGAAATCTTGTCTAGCTATCTCCTGCTGCCTCATTTTACCTCTCTGTATTTCTACTTTTTCCCCGTCTTGTTCTAGTTTGTTTTTATGTTTGTGAAATTTGGCAGGTTGTGAAATTAAGATTAAGTTTCTATAGTCATTGAAAGTCATTATTTAGTGGTCAAATTGTATTTCATGCTTCAGAGATGCAAGACAAAAATAGATTTGAAGACTAAAAAGAGCAGAGCCAAATGTGAGATAGATGTGGCACACATTTGCCAGTGTGTGTCCAGACAGTAGTTGGCCATGTAAAAGGATTCAAATCCAGATATTCAGTAGAACAAACCTGCTACATAAAAAACTGATCATCAGTTTAACAAGAGCCAAAGACACGACTCCACTCTATCACAAGTCACAGAACACATCCATATTAAGTGAAAATCAGTAAAAAAAAAAATCAGTACATCACTGTTTTATAGTTTTAGTGGCAGTATAACTTTAATACTTCCACATGAACACTGATACAGAACTCACAAATGCGGAGTTGCTTGGCAGAACTGTAAAGCGTTGCAGCAAAGTGAGGCATTTCAAAAAGGTGATTATCAAAGGCTTCATCTGCCCAAGGATGGATGATTGCCCAAATGCTGCCCTTTCGTCCCATAATGAGCCACATCCAATGTCAATAAAGCCTCAAAATCACTCGTCATCCATCATCGGCCGGAGGTTACGGTACGCACACTGCAGAAGTGAAGGTCAGCTTTTGTCTCAGACATCATTTTTGGCTCTAACCACCTCCAGCCTCAGAATAGATGAGCCAGCGGAGCAGACATGACATTTGAGGGGGTGAGGGAAAGATGACCTGATCTCTCGGGACAAATGGGTATAGATGTCAAGCTATAGAGTTGTGGAACAATTGAGATCTTGAAAGGCCTGTTTTCATTTGATGAAACTATTATAAGACATAAACCCTGTCATCATGAGCATCTTCAGCTAGCAAGAGGACTATCATTTTCTTTGTTTTATGATATGCTACTTGTGTTTTTAAAGCAACCACGCACTAAAGTTTTCTATTAATAAACGACGAATAGGTATGTGCAATGGGAAATAAGTTCAGGTAATCCAACTGTACATCACCAATACCAAACCATGATTTATTTCCCAGGAGTTGATCAAGAGGGCATTAGTGCACACGTGTTATACATGACCATAAAATTGTCATAACATCGACAAAAAAAGCCACATATGAGGAGGGGATTGGCAGGGTGGATGGATGGATGATGTGGCAGTAAAAGGTAATGGTGCAAGCAAGACCAGAGTGTAAGCTTAAAATGTATGTGCTGAACACCTGCATGAATGGACATTCAGGTCACAGATCACATTGGCTGCACAGTTGTGTGTCAATCAAGAACATTGCAAACAGCTGATGCTGATTGGCCAATACAAGTGAGAGTTCAGTAATCTGACTGAATTCACACTATGGGCCAGATCCGCAAAGGACTGTGCAGCTTTTGCAGGAACTAAACCTGTGCAAATGAGAAAAAAAGATGTGTGTATGAGAGGAATTCACAAAGCACCCACAAACGGGGAAATTCACAGCAAACTGGACTGCCAAGCAAATAGTGTCAAGGTGTGCCTGTACCATTTGCACGGACGTAAAGCAGGTAATATTCTTACCTTTGGGTCCAAACTGGTGCAAAAAAGCCTTGCTGCAATAAACACCTAATTCACAAAAGGCCAGCACAAACTTCCACAACCAGTTAGGTTGATGCTATTAAAAAGCCAGGATGCTGACAAATAGAGACATAGTGGGGGGGTTTTTTGGACAAAAACGGGACAATTTCACCTTTCCAACAATGGCTCCAGTGTGATTCTGGCTGATTCTGATTTTGTGAAGACTTTGTACAATACATCCATAATGATATGTCCAACAGATAATGGCTTCTCTGTGGTGTATTAGTGTATTATTGCTTTTAGTTCAGTGGTTAACCTTCCTATGATGCCTTAGGTTGAGTCTGTCAACCAATCAGAAGTGTTTGAAAATGTCAACCAATGTGCGTGAGTGTATGTTACATCAAAATTGTTGTTCTTGTTTCTTTGTATAGACTGTTACTATTTGAAAAGTAATTAAATAGTAAAATTTACAAAATAGTAAGTACAATAGAGTAAATGTAATAATATGCAGATTAGCCTTTACGCATTTGGATAGGCGTGTGCTCAGTGCACATTGTGCATCCCATAGATATTATTCTGTTTGTAATTATTTTATTTGATGTTGTGACACAGAAATGGACTGGAAATCATGTATAGGCACTTAGCCTATAGATTTTTGCTCTACAAAAAACAGTCATATGTTGGACAGTGCACAGCATACCATACACATATGGCTAACACACCAGTTGTTTCTTTTATTTAAGCAAAATTATTTGTATTCAGAATGGCATCAAAAGGCGTTTATACAAAAGATTAAGCCCTTGAACGTGACGAGGATGCAGAGTCTGAGGTCTGAGAGATGTCAAATTGCTGAACAAGGAAGGACTTGACCAAGCTGAAGAGCAAATGGCCAATGTTTATTTCCACTATATGTGAAATTAAAAAGAAAATATGCACATGGGTAGTTCTTTAGTTATTGGAACTTTTGGTGTGCATTTCTTCATTTGTTATTTGTTTTTCACCCGCTTCAGTTGGAAGTGAGTGTGTGGGTTAGGTTGTATTTTTCTAATACAGTGTCAGATGTACATATTGGTCTGATATGATGTGTTTTTTTAATTCTTATTTTACAGTAGTGGTACTGAACAGGGCCTTAGAATCTCTGCCCCAGCATGACAGTCTGCTGCACAGATCAACCCCTGTGCATCCTCCTCCAGCACCCTCACACTTCCAAACCAGCCAGGTCCTCAAGAGGCTGGAAAATTAAAAGAGAGCCCGAGATCATCTGAGCAGAGGTTGTCAAGAGACTGGAGTGGATCAAGAGGATGGAGCAGGTCCAGGTCTCCACCTCATCCACATTCTCATCCTCACCCAGCAGCAACGCAAACTGCACTGGGAAATGGAAAAGGACATTTACATTTTCCCAATACCTACAGGCTTTGTACCACCATACATCAGCTCAACTTCAGAACCTCATATACTCCACTGGACCATTTCAATGTATGCCTTGATAAAAAATGCAGTTTGGACTCTCTGCAACTACACAAAAAAACAAGCTGCTAAGAACATTGCTAAAGGCAAAGAATATCTCTGGTTTCGACTCAGTGAGCAAGAGCTTCCAGGCCTCACTTTCTTTTTTTAACTTGTCAAACTAACATCTGCAGATGGTTGGTGTTAGCTCTGCGCAAACTCACCCCTCACTCACGCTTTGACTCTCTTTCTTGACATATTTGTGTTTGTGGAGCTTGAATGATGTCAGTTAAATAAAAGTTCAAGTGATTTCAGTTTCCATTACATTTAAAAAAATGTCCCAAATTTTCTGCAAATGGTGTTTGTGTATATGATTTTGAATTAATATTTAAAGGTATCAAGGGTGAGCGGATCACGGTCTGGGGCTTATCTTGGACTTTCAGCTCTTCTTCATCACAGTGCTGATGGAGATTAGGCAGCTTTATTACAAACACTTCATCTTATGAACTTGGAATCTGAATCTAACAGCTGCAGAACATACAACATGACTTACATCAGATCCTGACTGATGTGGTGTTAATGAAGTTACCTCTGCTACGTCATGTGTGTGAACGCACACAGCCTCTTTGGAGACACACTTATTATTATCAACACTAATATTTCTGCATTTTGTGTTTCATTTATGTTTCAGACACTAATCAAACATGTTTCCGACTTTATGGGCATGTTTGCCTCAACATATCATTAGTGCAGAATCTTTTGTGAATAGGTCACTAAAATGGAGCAGATTATGGACACAAATGTGGCGCAATTCAAAAAAAATCTATCAGTATTAGTGGCAACATTTGTGGCTACATTATATTCTATTCTATTCTTTTTGGATCTGATCCTATGCTTCATTATTCCATGAATGTTTGCCATTTTGCATGCACTGTTAAGACAGTCCATCAACTTGATCATTTCCGTCTTTGTAAAGTGAAAACCTGCACGACCAATCTGGGGCCAGACGGATAAAACTGGCAATTGTCAGCTGACTGACTTGGAAGCACAAAAAGCTTAATATCAATAAGTAGACCTTTTAAATTTCCACCTATTTTTGCTAGCTGATACGGTCAACAAACAGGATTTTTAATTCTTAGTGGCACTGTGTTCCCAGATAATCAGTTACACTGCTGTCTGTCAAAAGCATATATTCACATATTTACTGTGATTTGCAGGATTTTAACTCATAAATTGTTTTTACTTTGCTGCAAATAGCCAACGTACCATATGTAACAGATACTAAAGTTCTTTCAAAAATGTCCCTCCAGATTTCCATCTACACAAAGTGTTTTCACTCAAGGTGAAGCATTTTAACACCTATATGATATTTACATACTGAACCAATTTGCATCAATTTGCATCCATACATGTGTCAGCTGTGCTGTATGTAAAATTAGGTTTGCAGTCTTAACACATCCTTTGAAGGAAAAGAAATAGATTGAGTCAGCCGTATTGTAGCTGCAAGTTGTATTCAGTGTAGATGAGCCTTTACCTTGAAAACCCAATGTCTATGCCTCGTGGAGATTAGATGATGTGATCTGAATAAAGAGCAAAGACGTGTGTTAGATGTGCACATGATAAAACAGAGAACACAGAAATCTCAGATGCAGCTCATATGGTATCTTAGAGCAGATTTGGTCTACTGATATTATGTTCCACAGATCGGTAAGGTTTCTTGGCCATAAAGGAGACTATGTGTTCTGTGTCTATTAAGCTCTGAGACATCGGTGGCAGTCAGAAGACAAGTTGGTGATAGCAGTCAAGGTCGTGTAGAGAGGCTCCAAGCTGCATCTTATTTATTCACAGCACCGTTAAGGTGTAAGAGATCTGACAGGCAGGAAGGCTGGGAACAACTCTCATATGCGTGAATTATATTCTAATTTCACTGCCACCACTTGCCTTGATTATATCTCCGCTTACAGCAGAGGGGGAATTAAACTCTATCAGCTGGAGAGCACTGATGCAATCTGAGTGGAATGACATGTCAGTGGGCTTACCGCTGTCTCTCCTGGTGTCTCTATTGATCTTGGCATTTCTGATCTGCTTGACAAATTGATATGATTAAAACATGATGTAGCTTTGACAGTAGTACTTCAGTAGCACATGCATCCTGAATGAACTTCCACTTGCTGTATGAGTGCATGCTGTACAATTGCACTCATCTCAAGCACTTCTTGTCCAGAATTTAAAAATACACCTGCTAAGACCTTTTAAGTTCACTAATGAATACGTTGTATCTTTGTAATACCTCTTATCTTTGTAAAACATGCATCTCAAATTATTCCAGAAGGTAGAGGACCTCTCAGAAGATGAGAGTTGCTCCATCTACCGCTGCCTCGATCGGTTAGTTTGTGATATTCTGTGACTTTGGCATTTTAACCCCTTAGTTAACAAGTTTAACATATCTGACTAATGCAAGGTAAAAAAAAAAATTTGCAAAGAAATGTGGGGGCTACAAAAAATACTCTGGTACATGTAGAAGTACTGATTAAACTTCTGTACTCTAGTAAAAAAGTAAAAGTACAAGCTTGGAAATGCTTGGGAATTCCAGCACAGCTCTATACATCAAGGGGCCATCTTTTCTGACTTTTTCTGTTACTGACCCATCCATGTTGAAATCAGTCTTACGTATGTTGAAATCAGTCTTACG
>JAPQRN010000016.1:6820792-6837886 GCA_037367275.1 Coranthus polyacanthus
CCATCTTTTCTGACTTTTTCTGTTACTGACCCATCCATGTTGAAATCAGTCTTACGTATGTTGAAATCAGTCTTACGTATGTTGAAATCAGTCTTACGCTGTGATGCAAAATAAAAAGTAATTGATAACCTCCTTTGAATGCATTAAAAACAAAGTAGCAAGTCTGTTTTGAAAGTTTAAGGAGTAGAAAGTACATATGTTTCTGTTACAATGTAGGGAGTAGAAGTACAGTCTCTAAGGAAAGTACTGATACCTGAAAAATCTACTTGAATAGAGTAATGAAGTAATTGCACTTTGTTATTTCCCACCGGACGTTTCAACCTGGTTTAACGTGGAAACCTACGTTGTCCTGCTGCTTTGAGAATGTGAGTTATAACTTCATAAACCTACTACAATGTAATAGTTGTCTCAACATTGCATTTTCATTTGTGTTCAACTTAATGCTGCAAGTTAAACCAATGAATTATTTATCTTTGTTTTACTTGCCCTTTTAAGTTTAGAGGATTTAAATTTCTAATTGTTTCTATTCCACTGTGTAAGTTTTATTATATTCCTAAAATCCACACCGAATTCTAATCAGTTCAAAACTATTTATTTGAAAAACAATATTCATGAGGTCAAACACTGGGTTTCAGTACATCTCAAACATGCCTTAACGCTTGATACAGAAGTGCTGGAGTCAGAGGGAGAAGATAGAAAGATAGAGACAGAAGGTGAGGCTGTAGATAGACAGAGGGTGTAGGACAGGTGAGGTACAGACAGACAGAAGGTGTTGGTGTAGAAGTGAGATTAGATAAAGTTGATAAAATAATGGTTAAAAATACATACAAGAACAATGTTGTTTATTGTTACATCCTGAACAGAAAGAGGAAGAGTTGTGCAGATATAAAATATGAGACACGTGTGCTTTTTCACAGTTTCATTTTTCACCCACACCTGACATCACTGTCCACACTTGACAGACTGTTGAAGACATCCAGTTGTCACGGAGCACTTCACTTGAGCTTCTTTCAGTTTTGCTTTGGTTTTTTTTCTTCCATTTTCATGTAAGACCATTTTCTTTTCTTTTCAGTTACTGGGTGTCCATTTGCTGACATGACATTTACAACACCACTGATGTTTTGCATTACTGATTTTCCTGTAACTCAAGTAGTGATGCACTGGAAAATCATGTTTACTTTTGTTTATGTTTATTTAACAGTACATTGATTTCACTATTGCTGACATTCTTCTTCAAGGTATAACTGGAGTGTCCAGTCAGACGCTCCATGTGGAAGCGGTTCCGGTCCAGATGTATCAGTTTCTGAATCCCCCGATGCGTCACACGATATCATCTAACAGTTTTTATTTATGGTTCATGTCTCATCAGGGCTCAAATTTACCAAAATACTTCATGAATTTCCATAATGTCAGTGTTTTTACTGACTCTTCCACTGTCAAAACAATGTGTCAGAAGCTCTTATTTACGTCATATTTGTCGTCTTTTGCATCGTTTTGGCTTATTGCGTTTTATGGTGTTTTCATCTTGTTACATGTTGTTCACACGACTTTGTTGAGGTCAACATTTATAAACTCTTCCAAAGAACACTATAATAATATTTTAATACAGAAAATGAATTCACATATCGCATTGTTATGTATTTTACTCTGATAACAGACCCAATAAAAACATTTTTATTGACAGGTTACCTGTAAAGTACCTGTAGCAGCTACTACTTCCCTCATTGGAGGAGTTTGCAGTAACAATAATAAATAACTTTCATGGTGTAAAATATTGCTAACCTAGAGATTACTGTAGCCTGTAACTGTGTCGGCAGCAAGTAATGAAGTAATTATCAGCCATTAACAAATTCCAACATGATTTTTTTTATCTTAGACAATATAAACCACCAAAATGTGATGCTGGAATGTGCATCCCTGCTTAGCCTTGACTGAGTATCTAGCTACAACGCTAGCATTATTAAGCTAGTGGGCACGAGCAACGAAGCACGACCACAAAGGTTAGCTAATGTATGTCGGTCTGTTGTTTTGTGGCACATGAATAAAAGAATACTGCATTCACGGGGACTAAAAAACAAGCCAATTGGTTATGCATTTTACATGTATACACTTTTATCAGAAGCATGTCTGATGAATTACTCCACCGTAAGAGTTCATGATGGAGGCTGAGAGTGTTTTAGGCAATTACCTACAGCACTATCTACAGAGTTAATGCTCATACCATTAATGAAAAAGAACAAACAAAAATTAACAATAAACATTACAATTTAAACTGGCCTCCAAGGCCTGGCACTGTAGCTCAGCAGAGAAAAAAGAAATCCCTTAATCTCCTCTCTGTTTGCAGTAACGTTGGATTACTCCACCTCAGTTCAAACACTGTTCCGCTCCACCATTGTTTACCACAAACTTGGAATCAAAATACAGGATGTGTATATTCACTGTATAACTGATATATCCACCCTTCAATCTTGCTATGGTTTAATGAAGACAGTTTTTGTCAAAGTCAAAATCCGTGGCAACATTTTCATCCTTTTTTTTTTCAGCTGACAACTTAAAAACACAAGTTCAGTGAACATAAACAGATCTGGGTTTCAAAACATTGACACAAAGATTTCCTGCAAGTTTAACTTTTTGAAAGCACACACAATTGAGTTCAAAATCTAAAACTTGTCAGAATACTTTTAAGATTTTAAGAGAAGAAGAAAGTGGACATAATTACACATGAGGCTGTCATGTTTCTCAGTGATATGCTCTGACTAGAATAATCTGAACGCTTTCATATGGATCTTTAATCTTTTTCTTTTTTTTTTTTTTTTACTATTATTACACGTAGACACTTTTTTACAGTCAAATGTATATATAATCCACATAGGCATGTATCACGTATCTGCATAACTTAACATGGAGACTCTGCCTTTTGATTACCAGTTGCCATGGTGAATCATTGTCTCTTAGCTCTGCTGATGATGCTCAGCTCCCTGCAGAAAACAATTCAAAAGACTAACATTTGTTGAACTGTTTGTGTCAGGCTACGCAGTGATCGTCTCAGTCGTTGAACTGCTCGGAGAGTCAATTAAATGGCCAATGTGAGCGTAAATGTATTACCATAATTTCCAGACTATAAGCCGCTACTTTTTTCACACCCTTTCGAACCCTGCGACTTAAACAATGATGCGGCTAATCTATAGATTTTTATGGGCTAACGGCCTCCAGGGGGTGCTCTTCGCAGGAAGCACAAGAGCTGAGGCTGTTTAATTCCGACACTGAAGAAGACGACTTCAGTAGTTTTAGTGCGCAGGAGGAAGATGAAGATAGCGATCAATGACTTTTCTGGTAGGCTAACGGATTGTTATTTTTTTAACCAGCCGTGTTACTGCACTTTTACTGTCGTTTTACTGCCGTGTTACTACTGTATTGCTGTCGTGTTACAGGCACTGTTTAGAAAAAAGCATTTAATTAAAAATGTAAAAAATCTTTCTTTGTACCATCTTTCTGTGTAGATATCTCATGTTCCAACGTGGACACCTGCGGCTTATAGACAAGCGCGGCCTATATTTGTACACATTTTCTTTTCTTTTTAAATTCAGTTGGTCCGGCTTATATTCAGGTGCGCTCAATAGTCCGGAAATTACGGTAATCACCACACCCTTGATCTGTATTCCAAACTGTAGTTTGTATTTGGAAATGTCTGTCTATGTGCACGAGACCTATCGCTCTGCACGGGTCGTAGTGGCCCTTAATCTCAGTAGATGAGCTGAACATGCAAAAATGTCAAATAACGCATTTTAATAATTGATTTACAGAGAACTTCCGTGGATACTGTCAGTGAATTAGCTACAGCAACAGTCTCAGAATGACGGTTTTCTCTCTGTAATTACAATCAAGTTCTTTGCATGAAGCATCTGCTAAAGTATTAGTTTACGTTACCAGTGTTTCATGTAAATACATTAGTGTTACATTAGCCTTATAATTTGAAAATTTGAGAAGGGGTGTTAGTGTTTGAAATGGACAGGCCTGCCGTCTGTTGATATGTGTTTTTGTCTTAAGCTTCACTTGAGCAGCTGGCCTTTTCTGCCGTGTTTTCTGACTACTTTGATGTTCTCTCCGTCTGCTTGATATTCCTCTTGTGTATTCGTCTTGTAATAGCACTAATTGTTTCAAAGCTTATCTCACGAGGCCCTTGAGATTGCTGACTTATTTAGATGAGTGTTGTTGATGATTAGAAATGTATTCCACACATCAGCACTGTAAGGATTTGGAGATTAACACTTGGAACTAACCTTGGCAAACAATAGCATAAAATGTTGATCACTTAGCACAGCAACTGTCACAGTAACTTTGCAAAAATATCTGTTGTTTTTATGTAATGTGGAAGGTGAAAAATGTATTAAAAAGTCCACAATAATGGGAAACTGGAAAGAGCTCAAAAATCAATCTAAAATATAAAACGCGGATAGAAAATAATAAAACAAGGGCAGTATTTACAATTTTAATTTAGTACACATTATAATATGATAAGAGTTTCATAAATCTACATTGTCTGCATGTTTTTTTAGCATTCATTTTCAGATCATTTCTATCTGTGAAGAAGAAAAGGTTGGTCTTTTTGTCTTTTTTTCCTGGCTTTAGGTGGAATTTTCCTCTCTCTTTTTTTCTTTCTTTTGTCTTACTTGCATAGCATTACCCGTCAAATTGTAGTAGCTTGTTGGTTTGTGGCTCATATAGGTTTATTGGGGTGTTTCCTTATGCTAATTGCAAATTCCCAGGCACACAATCAATTTGAATCAATTTATCGAGTCGTGATCCAACGTAATTCATCAGCATATTCAGGTGTCAGCGCACGCTTCATGAACGATGTTCTTACTTTCCTCTTATTGCTTTGTGCAAAAAGTAAATACAAGGGAAAAATAATAAAACATTAATGAACAAAGCCCATTGTTCTTCTGTTGAAATAATGGTAAGTGGTCGCAATGCAGGCAGCACAGAGAGAGAAAGCAGCGTTGCTGAAAGCAGTCAGCAGTCAAGAAGCAGCCAGGCAGGAATAAGCTCTGGAGATACAGATGATCACGTGACAAAGTGCAATTTACTAAAGCAGACAGCAAGTTTAAATGTGAATTCAAATAGTCTACTGCTCTAAACCGCTCTAAGTTTTCATATATAAATATCAGAGAATTGTAGGAAATGTTTTGTTTTTTTTTAATCTGGGCAAAAACTCTTATTTGCATCCCCACCGACTGAATGTCGAGTCCATATTTGTAGCAAGTTTATGCCCTTACACAGAGCAGAGCCATCAAAAACAACACTGAAGCAGCTGAGGAAGCTTCAGCATGGCTCCGGATCGGGAGAGGAGGTTTACGGGGACAACGAAGGGGCAAGATCCACGGCTCGAAAGCGAAGAGCATTGCGGAAGTAAGTGTAACACCAATGATGACCACTAGATGCTGCTCCCAAATGCCTGGCTCCCACAGACTTACACTGAATAGAATAGAATAGAATAGAAATACTTTATTGTCTACTTTTTGTGTACTAAAGGTAGACATTTTCCTTCAGTCTGCATGCTTACCAAACTTACCGATAAAAATGCTAAGCAATACTACTAAATATTTTTCAAAGAGTTACTTTGGTCTCATTTGTTTTATTTGGACCCTCTAACAACAGATCTGGTGGTTCATCTTTAAATT
The DNA here is from genome assembly GCA_037367275.1 of Coranthus polyacanthus. Lineage (NCBI taxonomy): Eukaryota > Metazoa > Chordata > Actinopteri > Kurtiformes > Apogonidae > Coranthus > Coranthus polyacanthus. The sequence continues at coordinate 6,826,474 of JAPQRN010000016.1, forward strand.
ATCTCTCCATTAATAATAATAAGCTTGTGTTAATTCATTTTTTTTTTTGCCCTGATAGCTTGAGGTTAATGAAGCAAAAACTAATGCAGTAGTGATTTTGTAACGCAAGTGTTGGATGAAGTTTGCTTTTTACCACATCAGTAAGCAAGCGTTTAGCATTAGCTCATCCATCGCTTCTCACGCTCCACCAACTCTGCCCTTTGGTTTCGAATTTGGTCACTTGGCGACGGCCAAAATGCAAATTCCTGGCTTTAAAATGGAAATCCAACAACTAAACGGAGATGTCACAGTAGCTCCGTCCACTTCTCATATACAGCTACGACCTGTAGAAATGAAGGCTAAAATCTAATGATAAGGCTTTAACTCCGTAAACTTTAAAAAAGGTAGGCAAGACGGACACAGTGGGTATGAACAAAGTTAATAACACTTCATCACAAAGCAATTTCTAATGCGTTCATGGACTGACTGGTGATGTATAAGAGTGTATTGAAGGGTGGAGCAGTCCTTTAATGACCACAAAGCACTTTCTTCCACACTCCAACTTGTAATGCAGTTTACAGCAATGTTTCAATCACTGGTTTTTAATTTGCTCTCCAGATTTGTCCATCCATTCTTCCAGAGACGATAATAAGTCCCTCTCGCTATCTCAGTCACTGCCGGTGGAAAAACGATCTGACGAGACAATTAGAGGGAGAATGCAGGCTGGTTTCAGTCATGTGTTGTGCAGGATTAGTAATGAGGAACATGGCAGGACAGTAATTTGACAGGGGATAAGCTTTCAGCCACTCAGCTCGTCTCCTCAGCTCGCCATGACAGTTCCGTTAAGTTCCAGTAATTAATTTGTCACTGTTTATTTGTGGAACTGAAGGGCCAATCCTCCTCAGTCATACGCTCTGTGCATGGATGAGTGTTTAGAATTTTATATCAGTACAACCTCATTTATTTGAACCCTGAGAGAATGAAGGTCGATTGAAAATTCCACAGCATTTTTTTATAAGAGCAGTAGATGCTCTCAGCAGTACAAACAGTGCATGTTTGTAATACTTATTGTACATACAAATGGCTTAATGTGTTTGCAGATTTAATGGCAGCTTAAAAAAAATGCCGTACAATGTACAGATAAAAATGCCAGATACAGAGAGAGTAGACAAAGCCAACACTACATGTAGTTCTGACAAAGTACTTGACTTTGACATTTATCACTACTGTAAAAGTGTTACATGGTACAATGATAGAAAGTGGTAGAAAGTATTTTTACGTAGGCCTAAATTACATGCATATTCTTTGAATAATATTCCCTTTTACTCTCACCACATCTATTATACACTATTCAATAAGCTCATGTTTTGCAGCATGAAATTATGTTCTGATTTTAAGATTGGAAGTCTCTCTGCTTATGCTATGTCCTCAGCTTATGAAAAGTTCCCTAACAATTTGTCTTAGAAAATAAAAATACAAAAAATGTTTGATTTCCATGCTTGCATCACTCTCAAAAAAGTTGGGATGGAGATGAAACCAGACTGAAATCTATAGAATCTAAGTAACATAAGTAACAGTTGAACAATTATCAGGTTCATTGGTAACATGTGAGAGGATCATGATTGGACATAAAAGGAGAATCAACCAAAGGCTTAGTCTTTACAAGGATGAGGCATGACTCAACACTTTGAGACAAACTTTATGAAAGAATTGTCAGTCAGTTCAAAAAGAAAATGTCTCAACACAAAATGCAAAGAATTTCAGTCTTTCACCATATACAGACCATAATAGTGTGAAAAGAGTCTGGGGAAATCTCAGTGTGTAAAGACTAAGAAACCACTGTTGAATGTGTGTGACCCTTGTACTCTCAGACAGCACTGACAGCATCATGCTACCGTGATGAATATAGTCACATGGGCTCAGGAGGACTTTGAAAAACTATCGTCAATTCTGTGCAGAAACAGCGTTGAGTTCTCTGGACATGAGCTCATTTCAGATGGACTGAAAGACAGTGGAAACGTGCTGTGGTCAGACGAGTCCACCTTTCAGCTGGTTTTCAGGAGACATCGGGTTCTACATGTCAAAGATGAAAAAGACCATTCAGGCTGTTAACAGTGAAAGGTGCAAAAGCAGCATCTGTGATGATCTGGGGCCGCATCGATGTGACGATATCATCGATGTGACGATATCATCGATGTGAAGGCATAGATTGGATTTTACAGAGACATATGGTGCCATCAAGTCCACATCTTCTCCCTGAAGTCCATGGTTGTTTCAGCAGGACAGTGTCAGGCCTCATTCTGTATGTGTTACCTGCAGAATGAGGCCTAAACATGAAAGGTGATGTAACACAAATATCAAAATCTTAATTTTGATATATTTACAAAATACAAAAGTTGATCAGTGAAAAAATTGTCAGATAATTAAAGGTTTGAACGAATGAACAAATCACAGATTTGAGTTTTTATTTCACAGCTGAACGTCTGAACCAAGGTCCAGCTTTTTGTTACGTTGTATACATTTGGTCAGCTTAGTTTTGCTTTTACCCTGCAATTTTGATTGCGAACTAATACGTCCTGTCATCATCATTATGTGTGCTGCATCTCCCATTAGACGGTCATGTATGCATTTTTTGAGCCACACCATGGTCCAGGGGAGGTTCGAATCAAACTGGAAAGTCAGAAAGTTCAGACCAAATTTGGTGTGAAGAGAATGTCCCAACTTTTCTGAAAATGGGGTTTGGAATCTTTTTTTCTTAGCTAAGACATATACACGTACATTAAAACAGAACGCTATATTCTCAAGGTGATAAAGGTAGTAAATGCCCCAGTTTTGTCTCATCTGGATTATTGAACCTCATTATTGTTTCACTTTTGCATTTTCATTTGCATTTTCAGACACACCTGACTTGTGATTAACTAAATGATCCTGTTTTTAATATAAATTCTTAGCTCAATAATTTACAATCTAATGAACAGACTGCATTGAAATGTTCAATCATTATGCAGATTTTCACACTTTCAGTCATGTCCCCCCAATGATCACACAAATGAGTAAGACATAGTTCCACACAGACAAACACTTTAAGGTAGGATATCTCTGATTACACTTAATAGCAATAATTACGGAAATCAGAGAGTGTAATCAAGCAAACTATAAGCTATCAGCCAGAATCAAATGAAGGGGAAGCAGAATACATTATCCATATAAAAATAATGCTGAAAGCAAAAGACAGTGTAAAATTAAGCTATTAACTAATCAGTCTACATTGTAGCATCAATACTGGCTTATAAAATGAAAAATGAAAAACAGCGTCAAGCATCTTAATGTGAAAGTTGGAGAGATCTCAAAGTAAGCTCAAATAACCTGCAGGCCACTTGGTCTAGTAAAAAATGCCCAAGGTCTTTTTTTTTTTTTTTTCTTCTTCCTTTCTCTGCATAAGGCAGAAAAAAAACATTTGGATGTTAAAAGTTCACTACTCTTTCAGCACTGGTTTTATTAATGTTAATTAAATTACAGATTCTGGGCACTCTTGAAATTAGTATTCATTTTCATCCCAAGATGTGTTTGGAAAAATGGCTCTGGGAGACAATTAGTTTCTACATGCAAAGTTTTAATTAGTAGATTCAGGCCTTGGCCCACTAATGCTCCTCCAAGCCCAATCAGGATGCTGAGGCGTACAGTTCATTCTCTATAGAACTGGGACCATTAGCATTACAATATGTTCATGTGCTTAGAAAGGCTGATAATTATCTGTTTATAATTGTAATGTGTAGCCAGTGTTGTAAAACTATTGTAATTAAAGATACTTTTAATTCCTAAAATTCCTTTGATTTAAGTCATCTCCATTTCTAACGGAGTGGAATGATCCACCTTCCACGCCTACCTTGTTTGGTCTGCACTTTTGAACTTTGACTCCAACCAAATTTGCAGTTGTGAAACCTCCCCCAAACCACAGCGCAGACCAAGCAGCTGGTCTTTGGTCCGGATCACACTGAACCACGGTTCGGTTCATGTGCAGTGTGAAGACACTTTGCGGATGGTCCGGACCTTCGGTGCAATTGCAGGGAGTTAAACCTATCATTATGAAAAACAAGCATCAGATGAAAGCAGTTAAAAATATGGTAAACGTATTACTCTACTACCAAAATTGCAGTGTGAAAGCAAAACTTTCACACGCACAACACAGGGCGGAAAATTCAAGACGCTTTATCTAGTCCATGTTCAGACATTGTAATTTCACCAACCCACATTACATTCATCTAGTTTAAGTGCAGTCAGATTCTCTAAATCCAACTGTGTTTGGTCGATCCAATGAATTCTTTGTCACATCTTTTTTTTGAATTCATGACATTTTCAGTCGAGGTTAAGGAATAGTGTCTAGGACGTCCAACCAGTTTCCGTTGGGAGACTTAAATTTCTGGACCTGCCAGACCATTTAAGATAAAGGAGTGCACTTCTCTTTAAGTGTCATTTAGCTCCAAATGAGGGGAGACGGGTGTCACCAGGGTCATAGTAACACTAATACCAGAGGACCTTCCTGATTGGCTGCAGACAGCAGGTGGCAGTGTATAAAAGGTTCTGGGAGACAGCAATCATGTTGGTCTTTCACTCTCCGGGGCTCTGACCCTGAAAGCTTGAGAATTTGATTGTGTTTCATTTTTCCTTTTTGTGACCAGTCTGAATTTTTTTTTTCCTTTTTTCTGAAAAAATCAGTGTCTTGGTGTTGGTCGACCCTACCAAAAATCCAATACAACAAACCTAAAGCTGGAAACTTCTTCTTTTTTGGCTACCTGAGGGAGCCCAACAAGCTGTAAACAACAACACTACCCTATAGCCTTTAAGCAGATATGGGTTATTAAGGAGAGGCAGAGACATAATAGCGTTTATTTGGAGGTGTCATTTTCGTCCCTGTCTGTGATTAAACCCATTTTTTAATCTCCTTTGGCTCTTTTTTTTGCTTTCTGCTAATGCTGATGCTTTAATTTGCTAATTTTCACCTCCATAGGCATATGTATTACCAAACATTATACATTTCTGTGAGCATTCCAAGCAAATACACAGACGTGAAAAAAATGCTTAAAAAAGCTTTTTGTCCACCTAAAGCTAAATGTCCTTCATGAGTTGAGTGTCTTACACAGTGCATACAGTGACCCTTTCTGCACTCTGGCATAATTCTCAGTGCTAAAAGTTGTCTACACGATGTCACTACATTTTAATGATGTCTTTCTTAATGCAAGGGGTGGAGGTGCATTTATATGTAAAGCAGCTGCCTGGTCCTTCCTGCCCACTGTCGGACAAGTATCGCAATCACTAAAAGTTGGTGTGATTACTGGAGGCAAGGGCACCGACAACAGTGCTGTCTTAGGCAGAATTACAACAGGACTATCAATAACAGTTAGAGCCCAGTGTGCAGCAGCAGACAGAGGAGGCTCCACAAACACAAGTCACTTTTAAAGTTCCACTTGGACACGCTTAACATCGCACACTCTGTGCTTATGTTTGCAAAGAGTTAGTTGGTATACTATTCCTTCATTGCTGCAGTTAAAACTTTGGAAACAATACACCACAGCTGTAAATGTCAGAGATGCACTATTTCCAGGTTGCATGCATGAAATGTATTCCCTTATAAAGCTGTACTCATCAATAAATACTATATGTGAAATAACCACTGGTCCTTGCAGCCTTCTTTTTTCTAATTGCGCTTTCTTTCTGGCCTCTAGAATTTGCTCTCATCAATTTCATTTCTGTCTTCATGCTAGTCAAAATGGATTGCTTACCAGCTAAATATTAAGGTCAATAGTTGATGGGGAACAAAACAGAGCTGCATTTAGTGGGAATATTTGACTTACTTTCTTCATCTGGACAAATGGATGCTGTCAGTTTTGCAAAGTGATATGTCAGTGTAACTCTTTAATGGCAGAAAATCAATCCAATCATCCACTTCACATGTAATATACAGTACGTACGGCAAAGTTTGGCTTCTAGGCTTTGACCTCGTTGCAGCCAAAAAACATCTTGCCGACCACACAGGCAGTAGGGAGTGATGATACTGATGATAACCCCCCCCCCCCCCTGCAGATGGATGCAGGGGTTGAGTTTGAAATGCAGTGTGAGCAGCTTTATCATAGTTTTCGGGTGAACAGTATGGCACCTAGGAAGCACCAGGGAGTGAGCAGAGGACTAATGTCTTCAGTATGATACCACGGTTTGATAGGTGTGATAGCTTTATGTTTCAGTGAGAGGAGATGCCATATGAATGCAGTGACGGACTCAAATCTAGCTGCTTGAACTAGCTCGCTGGAATCAGTGCCTCATTTGTTTTGTCTATTTGGTATTTATTTAGTCTTCGCCTTGTTTTTTTTTTATGAACAGCAAGTTGTGAACTCTGCACATCTGCGCATTTTTGAAGAACAAACTGAATGACTTTTAAGACATTTTTATTACCTCTAGAAGGAAAAACTAATACCATTACAAGAAATCAACACACTAGGCAAGAGGACAAGGGATACATTCACTGAAGTGTGTGGATGACGTCCTTTGAAGTGTGAAGAGTGGTATCAGGTTGTTGCTCAAAGCCATGTAGATTGCAGAGTTTACGAGGTGCTCCTGAACACAGCATGAAGTTGTTGGCGCCGTGTGTCTGTGTGTGTCAACGTCCGACAAAGAGAGAAGGAGTGTGTCTTTAAATGACACAAAAACACAGCCTCTCAGAGTTTCTATTCAAGGACTTTTGAGATTTACCAAATTCACCAAACGGAAAATCTGCCTGCATTTGGCACTTGGAAGGGGTTACTTATGGACCGCATACATACAAATGAAAATGGTCATTGTTGTGGGATATAAAACACCAGTAAAATAAAGCAAAAAAAGACATATCCATTAGAGTTCTGCCAGATCAAATTTTAAGACTTCTCCTCCCTCAGACATTTCAAGGCAGTGAAAATCAAAAACCTTCAGACATTTTAAGACTTTATAAGGATCCACAGGGATCCTTAACTAAAGTTATCTTCTCTAGTTCTGAGTAAAGAGTAAAGAGTAACTGAGATTAATATTTGAATACACTAATACTACAGAGTCGCCTATTTTACACATTATGGAGAGCGTTGTTCATTAGGAAAATGGTTGTATACTGTGTCCCGTGACTATGGGGGTAAATAATTCAAACCTAAAATAAACAAAACCCTCATAATGTCATAGTCAACAGCATTATAACAGCTTCACCTTCAGATTTTATATTTTTTTACAGAAAGCCTGCGTTGCCATGCTGATGCATACATATTGTGAATTTAAGGTTGGGATAACTTGTTATTTGACTTCAACAATTTTTGTTTATGTACCAAAAATCACTCCAGGTAGGCCTATAGGATGTTTACTAATTTAATTAATCTTATTTTTTTTTTTATTTTTTTTTTTTTGGAAAGGTTAATATGAGCCACATTAAACTAATATTTTTCTGTGTTAATCTATCTTGTCAGTAAGAGGAGTGCGGTAAACATCCAACAGCTACAGCTTAAATTAACATAATTAATCTTTATTATGGAGCAGGTTGTTGTGCTGACCCAGAGATCACACAAATAAAGGTGAGCAGCACTGGGCTTAGATATAGAGTGACAGAAACTAACCAGCCTGTTGTGTGGTACTGACTGGAAGTGTGTTGTGTGTGTGTTTTTTGGAGTTTTTTTTTTACCTGGGCCGGTGTACTGTTTCACCTCAGAAGTACCACATCGTTCCACTACACAGAACACTGTGGCAGGTTGATGGATGGAGTTTATAATTGACTTCACATACAGTGAGCATTCATAATTTCCACGCAGGCTGAACAGATGGATATAGATTGATTAATAGAATCCTTTGCATCTCAGGTTTTATTTTAGACCGCTCTCCAAGACATTCAGTGAAGCTGCTCATTGATCAAAGCCAATGTTTCATCATTAGCTATGTCTTCTATGGAGAATGGGTCAATATTATCTCCTGCAATGGTTAGTTTGAATACATTTAGTCTGTCACGAATCCCTATTAAGCTATGAGTACCTGTACCAAACAATCCTGGCATTTGTTGTTTACCTCAGTGGCTGTGGCATCTGCTCTAATATAGTATGGTAAAAAATTCAGAGTCTGGCCCCGCAGTGGATCAATTATGTGTGCCCTCTGATAGGAGAAACAAGGACACTCGGCAGTAACAATCACTCTAATGAATGTAGGGACGCTTAAGTTAAAGCCAGGAACAAGCTTCTACGGTGTCTATACACAGCCACAAAAGACGAGCTTAGTAGTGGAGTCTTGTTAGAGGTTGACTAATGCTCAGCTGATTAAGCCTTCCTCTGCTGTTTCAACTGATGTAACGTCAAAACAAATAAAAATAAAATGTTATAATGATCCTTTTGTGTGTGAGAGCTGTGAGCACAACAAACAAATAGACTTCAGACAGTGTTTCGCTTCTCATTTTCTGTTATTCTTCTGGAAACATATGCTTGTTGATGATCACACCTCAATGCCACCGGCACAAGTATTGAACGTGTTTGACAAGCACTGGTTTGGGACCTGCCACACAAGGATAGGAGCTCTGGAGTTCGACTAAACTCACTGGTGGGCTTACATTCATACAGCAGGGTGGGACGTGTCCATCATAAAGGTTCAGCTGAGATGGCTAAATCAAGTGTGCAAAAGCTTTAACAAAATTAAACTGCAGTGTTACTAAATCTAATTTATAGAGAATATGATAGCTGCATACTGAATTTTGAATATTGAATTTTAGGATGTATGAGAATGCAATAACTTTTGTCACATAATGTGTTTGTCAAATTGATTAAATCAGGATAAACCCGAGGTGGCTCCCCAAGCTGCCTTCACCTACCCTGTGGAGAAACTACTGGAGAGCACTCAGCAAACAGATTAAAGGTTTTTAATGATTTGGAAATGATGGATCTAGGTCTGGCTTTTAAAGCAAAGTCTATATAACTACATATTTAAAACAAGATGGTCATGTATAACCCTGTTTCACCAGAATTACCTCATCCATAGGCATTGAAGTTTAGGCAATAGTGTTAGGAAAAGATCACGGTTTGGTTTATAAATATTAACAAGCCCTGGCATCCCTTTCTCTATACCCTAACCATAACTATACCACAAGTTTAATAATGCTGTCATCGATGTTGTATATCGAGTTTGCCAGAGTATCTTTTGGTGGAACAAAACCACTACAAAATGACGTTAATGAATCACATTTAACTATGTTGAAACAAAATCTAATGTAAGAAGCAAGACATTTATAATAAGACATATTTCAAGTTACAATTACTACCATATGAATATAATTTGTGAGTGACAGATGCCGTGGAACACATTTATCAATCATTGAATGCTGTGCAACGCCCTCACTGTCAGCTGTGCGTTCTGTAAGACAGATCGGACGGATCAAATGTAGATTTCTGTGCATTGAGCCATATTGGCCTATAAGTGTTTGAAGAACTTTAGGAGCCTAACGCAGTTTGTCCCACTACATGTTGTTTTAAGTGAGTCATTTTTATCCAAAAGCAAAGTTAACATGATCCATAAAGTAGCAGTAGTAGTAGCCATTTTTGAAGTTTTCCTTCAATGTATGTAATTACACATAGTAACTTCTAAAATGCTCCACGACCAGTTTCATCAGATGTAATGAAGATCCATCTTGATCTCAAAACCCCCATTGCATCATAGTGTCATTCTTAAGACTCTAAAATGTCTGTATAGATAACAATTCACTTTGAAGCTCACGAACGTACCTGGAGAAGTGAATTCACATAAATCATTACAGCCTTCATCTGACTTGAGGAGCAATGGAGGTGGATTCATATTTATTGAGGACAGATGAAAGAGGGTGGAATGAAGGGCTACACCCCCTGAGCAGGCAAAATCCAAATATTCTCATTGATCCCTGTTTAAACACCTCTTCATGGAGTGATTGCCATTCCGAAAGCGTGTTTTGCCAGCAGAGACTCTATTCAAACTGAATTATACTGTATTATGTGTGCATTCAAAACACAGATACACACACAATGATGTCTATCTTTGTGAGGACACTCACTGACATAATGTCCAGACCCTTAAGCACCTCAACGCTTAACCCTAACCTAAATATCGAAATCTAACCTCAACCCTAAAGCCGACTTTCGATCACCAAACAGCCATTTAAAGTTGTGAGGACCACAACAGCGAGATGTCCAACAGTGATGGTTAAAAACACAACCACACACACACAAACACACTCAGCGTCGGTCCTGAACAGCCTCTTGTTGAAATTGCAGGCTGGGTGTTTAAGGCATGAAGAGTGGCCTCACTCCTGTGATTGATTTCCATGGCTGAGAGTGTGTGGGAGGGCAGGAGGGCAAATTGATCGTGTCATTGGCTCATAAGCATTAGGAGGGCAGAGGGAGACATCACACATGCTTTGTGTTCATTGATCTGACCTCTGAGATGAATTAATTTCTCTCACTGTGCGTGGATTTGTGCTGCTAACCCCTCCAGCTCATCAGTGGAAATGGATTATCTCTGTGGAGATGGGGACCATGAAAAAGAGACTCTTATTCTCTTTATTAAATGATGAATGCCCTTGAAGATAAGATCTCATATGTCCAGGACCCCTCAGCGATCTCATCTTCATCTTTGGCCTGTTAAGTCCATGTGGAATGTCTGTTAATTCAACAGCTGCTTCAAGTGCACATAGACTTAAAAACATACTTAAGATGATTTGTTAAAGCCTTCTGATGCACAATTCAATTCAACTTAGATCTACGTCCTCTTTTTCAGAGGTTAAAACCATTTCATGATGACAAGCAGTTGTAGTCATTGTCTGTGTTCATTTATATCTGGTGTTGTATAAGATGGTCTTCCATGATCTTTCTGTCCACTGGCTCCCGGGCTGATGACCTTTAACCCCTGGTGTTCACAACCAGCTGATGTTGTCACTTCATGTTTCCATTCAGTTTCTTGTTGATTCTTAAACTTGAAAATATGTATTAATATTCAAATATTCCTGTTTGTAATTATCTCAGAGAAGCACTTCATGAGTTTTTCAAATGCAATCTAGAAAGAAATGTATTTCATTTAAGATTAAACTTCAAGTTCTGTTTGTACAGCGGAATCTCAAACAGAAGTAAATCAAATTGCTTTACAGAGAAATCAAACCAGAACAAAATAAAAGACCTAAATAAAAACAGATTGCATGCATACGATTCTTGGACGCATTCATTATAGATGAACAGTTTTCAGCTCTGTTCAGTGTTTGCTAAGCAGTGCATGTACTAAGGGCATTTTCACAGTTAAGGTCTGAAACAAGGTCCAAACCAAGGTTCATGTTTTTTTTTGGTTTTTTTTTTATACTGATTGGTTTATGGATGGGTGTGCATCTGGCGTTGACGTTTTGTTCATTCGCTTAAACTTTATTCATCTTCTT
>JAPQRN010000016.1:6846190-6878142 GCA_037367275.1 Coranthus polyacanthus
TTTTTTAACAAAATAGACACATATTTTCATCCCTGCATTCAGGGAGATGTTAGATACAGAATTTCCTTTTTTATAATTATTATATAAAATATTATATAAAAATGAACCTGTATTTTCTTTCTTTGAATTCAGAGCATATTAGTCTTATTAGGCTGCTGAATCTTATGAATCTGAATACAATTAGCATTGTTCCTACATTTATGGAAGCTTTTTTGATTCTAAATAATGATTCTGTTTTGATGCTCTGTTGTGTGAGTATTTTTCTCCGTCACCAAAGTTTCAGTCCCTTTTATCATCATTGTGTATAAATCCATAACTTTTTTTTATCACACACATCGCAATCCATTCAGAATGACTCTGCGACCCACTTTTGGGTCACGACCGACCAGTTGAGAAAGCTGGTATTAAACAACAAATCCTCCACCCTTAACAACCATTTAGGCTATGTTACTACTTACCCTCTGATATGATGTATAGTAGTATTAAAAACCTTAAAATGTACAAAATCATTGTTTAAAATAGGTTTTGCCACAGTAAAGGTTTGATTAGAAAACTTGGTTAGGTTTAGGAAAAGATCACGGTCGGGGTCAAAATAAGTACGTTGTTAAGGTAAAGGACCTATGTGTTCATAGTTATGGTTATGAAAGGGTTTCTTTCAGTCTTTTTGGACAGCCTTTCTTTTTAATACATTCATAGAGCCAAAAGAAAAGCAGCTCCAGGCTCAACTATCACAGATGCTGATAAAGAGAGGATCAAAATTGTAGTTCAGCTTATCTGGAAATGGAGCGGAGTGACAGTACACAGGTGAGGTGAATGAGTGGTAACGTTCTGTGTGTAATACTGTTAGAATCAGAAACACGTTTATTGCCAGGTATACTTTACACAATACAAGGGATCTGTACTGGTATGTAGATGTGTACAATAAAAAGATGAAAAGATAAAGTAGGAACAATAATAACAGACAAACAACAAATCAACAAGCACAATATTATAAGTAATGCAACTAGTACTTTAAGTCAAGAGTTGAGATGTTAAATCCTAAACTGATTTACAATGTGGACGGAGGTACTGCGATGTCACCCACTGGTTTTTGAACTGTTTTGAAGCTACAAATGACCATATTTGGACATAATGGGTGGCGCATTACCTCCTCTGCAAGGATAGGATCTATATGCTCTATACATTTTGCCAAAACAAATGTCTCTTCATTCAAAAGCCAACTCAACATACCAGCATCAGACAACCAGAACAAATCAGCATTCCACTGAATTTATTCGAAAAGATAATTCCTCAAGTTAATGTACAAAGGACAATAGAACACAAAATTAAATTAATCTTCAATATACTGTCTATACAAAATAAAAAAAAAACATCAGTAGTTTGTGCAGTATTCTGCAAATAGGTGCATGTACAAAAAGTAGTGCAAAAGCAAAACGGGGTGCAGGGAATGTTTGAGCTGTACAGAAAACTGTTTCATCTTTTGAGACGTTTCACATATTTGTCAGTTTTGAACTTGGATAGTGCAGGACTAGTTAATCAAGCCTTAATGCAAAGCAGAGGGTGTCAACCAAAAAAGAACGTTGTACTGATCAACAAAATCAAACCCTCCACATCAAGCCCTTGTGATTTGCAGCCTCAGTACAGTCAGTGTGTGTGTCAGAAAATCCTGAGATTTAATAAACAACTGATTGGGTTTCATTCCCCTGTCTCAGATCATGCTGATGAGAACTCTCCAGGACTGCATTAAAGCTCCCCCAACAATTTCATCTCCCTCCGTCTATTCATTTGAGGGGAGTGATGAGAGATGATCACGGCATCAGCTCTGCAGTCACGGACTGTTCTACGCTGTCTTAAGGGCCGAGGGATTACGGTGAAACCAGTGATTCACCGTGTTCCACCAACAACACATTGGCAAACACACACATCCACATCAAGTATCACTTATACAGTGAACAAATATCAAGTGTAATCAGCGAGTAGAGAAGAAAACATAAAACTCATTTTTCCGGTTTTTATAAGACAACACCTGATGGAGGGAGAATATACTGTATATGATGGGAATGTGATGTGAAGACACATAACCTTGATCGTTGGTTTTATTGCATGATGAGCAATTAGATATGTTGAAAATATAACGTACTAATTGGGTAGATAAATGAGAATGATGTTTATCAACGGTGACTATTTTTGTGTGGAAAAACTATAATTTCTCATGATTTTTTTTTTGAGGAATTATGACTGATTTATATATTGAGTCTTTATTGTTCTCCCCTGTCTGAACTACAGTATTAATGATGGACAATGTCTTATGTTTATGACTATGTAAAACTGCATGTGTATAAATGTACTGTATGTGTGGAGGACCCCATGAAGAATGGCCAATGCTTAGGTTGAAGCTTATGGTGATCCTTACAAAGAAAGAAAGAATCTCTGGTGTTAAAGTGGAAAAATGGTGCCATACAGTGAATAAAGCAACGTAAAAATTCAGGTAGCATGCCGTCTAACCACACTCTAGATGCTGTGTCCCTTTGTAAATAGTTGGATTTGGAACAAAGCAAACAAACAAAGCAAAAAGGAAGTTGTAAGTTTTGTAGCTAAAATTGCATATAAATACAATATTTGAATAAATACTTTTCATCACCGACCCTAACCAGTTGCTTCCTACATTTAATAATGTTAGGAACAAACAGCAGATACTGTAGATTAAATATGTTGTCAGGTGCTGCTGGTGCAATTTACTTGTATAAAAGGAAATTTCGAGGAGTTTCCTTTTCCAGGTGCAGAAGCAATAGTTTGGCAAAGCTGTAATTCGCACTTTTAGAGAATTAGGACATTTTCACACAAGACAGTCTGAACCATAGTTCGTGTTATAATTTACATTGTATACATTTGGTCAAGTTAGTTTTGCAATTTTGGGAATGGACTACTTCATCCTGCCATCATCATCTACACCATGTGCTGCGTCTCCCTGTACTTGACATTGATTGGTTTATAGACGGGTATTCCTCTCATTTTTCCAGTTCCAATTGTTTTTCTTCTATTATTTACTGGGGACAATATATTTGTGTAACTTCCTGTGTTCACACAAATGAACTGAAGTCTGGGGAAGGTTTGACACCTACAATGTGGGTTCAGATCAAACTGAAAAGTCTGTACCAAGCGAGATAGGTGTGAAAGCGCCCTTAGAGTAAAAAGATTGTCACGGGGGCTCAGTGGTTAACCCTGTCGCCTCACAGCAAGGAGGTTCCGAGTTAAACCCCTGGTCAGAACAGAGGAGTTTGCATGTTCTCCCTGTGTCCCTGTGTTCTTCTGTCAGTGCCCTTGATCAAGGTACTGGTTTAGATCTGGAGCTGGTCCTCAGGCGCCTTCAGCGGCAGCCCACTGCTCCTTGTGAGGTTAAATTTCCCTATGGGGATGATAAAAAAAGGACGTAGAGGCATCAATATTTTAGCTAGTTTTGGGTTCAATGAAGTCTCAACAAGTGATAAATAAGGATGAAGAGAGCACAGTAGTCAGTAATTGTGGATACTACAACAAAAACCAAAAACACCCTGTGTAGATACAGATGGAAACCTATACCTGCTGCTAATGCCATCTAACATACAGCTTTCACTACACAAAATGTACACATTGGGTTACGTCCCGGATGAATGAGAAGCCTTATGTGCCTTTCTGTAAACTGTTTTGCACCACATTTGCTTTGGAATATATTTAAGGTTGTAAAGTGTTTGTGAGAGATATCAGCTGCCCATCTCTCTCCAAAACCAGATTTTGGAGGCCCCTCAACAAGTCAGGAGAGACGTCAAACCCTGGTAAAAATACTCCAGCCACCATTTATCATTTCAGACTATATTATGTTTCATATTGTGGTGCAGATTTCCAAACAACTTTGTGATTAATCAAAGTCATTGTAAAAAGTTGGGGCCTTTGGGGCCCCTGAAGGTCTGGGCCAATGGGACTGACCCACTTTACCCGGCTGCTAATCCAGCCTTGAGTCTACTTTGCTGTGAAAGTTCCCACACTGGGAGGGAGGGTGGAGAATCTTGCATGCTTCTTCCATCACTTCTCTGCTGTGAAACAAGGGAATACAAACTCCACCATTTCTCTTGACCACACAGGCCACATTATGACTCAGAAGGTGTCTCATTTTTCTCACTTTGTCAATATTTTAGTCTCCTTTGCTTTGCTTTCCCTCCATTCATCTTCACTTCAGACGCAGCTTTGCACCTGAGGGGGTCCTCAACAAAGGAAAGCAATCTACAGTGAGTGGAGGGGAGGGCACGGGCTGATCTCCATGGAGAAATGCTGAGGAGGAGACTAATGGAAAAACAGATAATATTGTTTCACTCTTTCATATTTAAAAAGAGGGCTAACTGTATGGCTAAGTGGAAGTGCAAATAGCTCCCAGGGTGTTTAAAGCAGAAAAATAAATTAAAAAAAAAAAGATTCAATTAAATGACTGGGTGTTTCATCAGAACCACATACAGAAAGCATCTGTCTTTACAGAAGCTGCTTTTATCCACACTTTGTTCAGTCAGGGATCTTTTCCACCTCAATGAAAACAACAGATGGACTACTTCTGACTAAAGCCTTAAAGCAGAAAGAGAGGAAACATATTTTGTTTACTTGAGAGGGTAAAATATCCATGTTTTGGGTTTTTTTTTTTAAAAAAAGCTTTAGCAAATAGTTGAGGAAATAAAAAAACCTCACCCTCAGCTCTCTTTGTGGCTGTCTGATCTGATCTCTATTTATATATGATGTGCCAGAAAAGATGATTCCATTGATCCAGCGGTCATTCCATTGGACCTCATGATTCATGTTCGGTTTTCTATAGGGCTGCTTTTTGATTTTCACAGTGAGGTCGCAAAACAGCATCACAGCAAATATACGCAAATATCTTTTAGATACATGTTTTATCTTAGATATGAACCTCTGTTATCCATTGTATTAGTAAAACTGACATTATACAAACCAAAGAAAATCATTAGTAATGAGGTGAGTGAGTTTATGTATATTCTTACCACTTTTCTTTAGGCTCCAATAGCTCTTTTTAGTTTTACATTTACACACTCTCGTTCAGAGGTTGCATCCGATGTGATGTATAAAACATAGACTGCATATAAAAATGGATATACCGCCATTTCCTCCCACTGTGTAAAAATGAAGACAAAATCTGAGGCTGCAAGTCACAGGAGCTGCCATGTTTCTTGTGTGATGCAATTTGGAGAAAGAGTCTGTACAGACATGAAGTCCTCCAACCCGCCGGCTGCCTGATTGGATTCTGGCCACATGTCTGACAGATTCTGGACCGCAATTGGTTGTTACAGCTGTCCTTACACCTGTATTTATAGCATCAAATAAGTAAATAAAAACAAATTGATTAGAAAGATAAGGATTTGAACGCAAATCATTTTCATGACCAAGACCAAAATTATCTTATGGACAAAATTTGAGTCATTGAGTAACATAGAGGGGGGCAGGATTTATGGCCTATACTGTAGCCGGCCACCAGGGGGAGATCGAAATGTTTTGGTATTGTGTCACAATCAAAATGCACAAAAGTCAGGCATAGCTGAAGAACTGATGACAATATATCCTCAGTGGGATCAAAGCACATTTTTGAAGAGCCCATCTATATATTTCTAAAACACATGAACTCACAGGCGTGTAATAATTAGCCGATGTCCCGATGACTCACTACTACCGAGTGTGGTCTATTTCACTTGATATTAGACAACACATTCACACATTGACAAGCTTCAGCCAACACCTGTTAGTCTTTATCAGGTCTCCAGGGCTTGATGAGAAAAGCAGCGTCATGATGTCGTCACCCGGGATTGGCCGATGAGAGAAGAATCCTGTCCTGGTTCATGTCACCGCTGTCCTATAGTCACTTAAACAAGAGCAAATGTTTGAACAGAGAGGTGTGGTGGTGGTCAGTGCTTATCGAACCCCAAGGACCAGCATAACATGGGCTTGCTGTTCTTAAAGTTTGTTTAGACCGGTGGTTCCAAACTTTTTCAGCTCGAGACCCAAAGAAATCTATTTTATGTCTCCTCGGGACCCAAATTTGCAAATATATGTTATGAACGAATATGCTGTAATGTTTGTATTTTTACTGACTCTTCCACCGTCAAAATGATAGAATGTCAGGACGTCAGTCACCGATACAAAGATAACGTTAACAATCGCTTCTAACGCTGACAAGTAATGTTTCCGAGGCAGCAACAGACTGACAACAAGTAACACACACAATTCAAATGCTGCAAATGTACACAAGCACATGACACACTGACTTTTACGCTGCCAAGACACTGTCTGAAAGTCTCTTTTTTACGTTTCTTATGTCTGTCACGTCTTCTTCTTCCTCTTTAACACTGTATTCATCTTCTTCAGAAATTCTGTCGTACATCTTTTGCATTATTTTTGTCTTATTCCAGAGAACATTCTTCTATAATATGAAAAAAATCCTCATATTATTGTTGTATATTTTTCTCTGCCAGTTGACGATCCAATAAAAACAGCTCCGTGACCCATTTTGGTTCTTGACCCTAAGTTTGGGAAAGGCAGGTTTGAGAGAGTGTTCATAGAAAAGCTTTCTGAGGTCATGGAAAATTAATTCATAGGGTTCACCATCTCCTGGTGGGTATTAAGCAAATTGTATAGCAACTAGAAAGGCTTAGAGAGAACATTAGGCCAATAGTCCACTCATGTTCAGCACTATTCTTATTAAAGACTTACAGTATGTTCTCCTCTTTTTATCAACTTCTATGTTGTCAGTTGATGGTTGGTTTATTCACTTACTAATTCATGTTTAATTCAACTGTTACCATTCTGTTCTACGGTACCTGGGGCTCTCCAGTGTTAAAGAAAATGATAAACCATTCCAAGCTCAATTCCTGACTCTTTTTATGGATCTGTTCCAAAATTCAAGAGGTTCGTCCTTGGCCCATGATTCCACAAAGTTTCCTGAAAAATGGTGCAGTACTTTCTGTTTAATTCTGCTGGCAGACGGACGGACAGATGGACCACCAGACAAACGGTAGTGAGCACATTACCTACTTGGTGGAGGTAATAACGCTGTTTCTTTTTAATCGTTTGAATGAAAAGTCGTCCCAAGGGTGTTGCATTAAATTGTGACGCTCAAAATATGTCATTAATAAACTGACAGAAAACTGATACCGATGGGAGTAAAGCCAAAATTAAACCAGCTTATTTTTGTGAGACACTCGTCCTTTTTAAATTAATAATCTCTAAAACCAAGCTGCCATTACCCTGATGGCATCACAGTGGTTATTGTTTAGTAGTTACTTGAGAAAACTGTGAAATTGCTTCATATAGAGGAAGTAGAGCTCTATATAATGGACGTCCATGTGTAAAAAGTGAAGTGAGAGCCACTTGAAACGTTTAGAATGTTGTTCACATAATTCAAGTCCTTGAATAAACTTGAGTACAGTCACTGCTCCTGTGTCACCTGACTTATTATCTGTCATTATCTCTGTGCTTTCACTTGCCTTCTCTGGATGCAGTGTAACACCTACGAGAGTGTAATACGGGAAATGGGCTGTATAGTATGTACTGGCACACAACACAGTAATGGAAAGATCTTCAACGGGTCAATATCAGGGACGCTAGACTCGACTACAGGATGAGTATTAAACTTTAAAGAAGAGACCAGAGACCAGGAAATAAGTTTAAATGCTGGCTTATTATTTATTTATTTATTTTTTTTCTCAGAAGTTTGACAGAGAACAGTGACAATACAATTGACATGAAATGGGAAAATAAATTCCTTTTTGTGACATGAAGGAAGTTTACAGCAACCCGATTGGCTGTTGTTTGCTGCGTGGGCTACACAGTTATGTGCCCTTCAAAATAAGAGCTCTAGAATGTATTTAGACTCTTACATGACAATTAAGTGGTATGTTTCAGATGTTTTCAACCTAAATAAAACACAATAGTATGAAATATAACGTTGTATGACATTTTTAGTGGTATTTAACCATATGAACTTATTTAATGGCTTTTTACACAAAGTATTTATTGCTGTTTTTATAAATATGCTTTTACTTTGGTAGCTCTGTTAACCTCTGGGTTACAGCAGCATTACATTTTCTTCTGTTAATGTTGCCATTTCAACTTCGATACTGAGAATTTCTTACTCAGGGATATTATGTGCTTATTATCACTATGTAAAAGTCTGCCATATGCAGGTCTGCTACAAAATTCAGGTGGCCATCATTAGACCACATTGCACTGTAAACATGCTTTGTAATGTCGATCTCACCTCACCAGCTATGCATCATTATACATAATTTAAAGAACGTTAAGGTAAGCCAAACTTTTGGAAAAGGCACTTAATTGCTTTTACTTCAAGAGTCAAATGAGATACACTGGTATGGTTTTTGTGTGCTTAACAGTTGAAGCTGGAGACTGGAAGCAGAGGGAAACTCTTAACCTTGTTGGAGGATGCTATGATGTTGTCTCTACTGACAATGCATTTGTATATAAATGTTTTGTGTACAGCTAATGCACTGCTATCGTTCCTCTAAATGAATATGTAAATGTGTATATTTTTGTTGTGGCAAGTTAAAAAAGTGCCCTAAATCCTGATGCTAAGTGGCATTAAATCCAACTTGTTTTGCATTAGTAATAAGGAAATATGACATGAAACATGATTAACATAATATAATGTTTGTTTCTAAACCTATGGAGCCACCAGTCTGAGGAGCTATGTGCAGTTTTCTGCTGAGGCGACAACATGATGGAAATCAAAATTTAGTAGAGGGAGGTGGAAGATGCATATGGAGGTGGAAGTGGGAGGTGGAAGATGCATATGGCGCATGTTACTGTTTATTAGAAAGTAAACATGTATTTTTTGGGGCGATGACAAAAGGAGACACAGTAGATTGAGTCTCAAAGAAAACTAAAACTGTACCAATATGGCAACATTTAGGATTTGAAGCTGAAGCTGAAAAACGTAGACAAGGCAAAATGTAAACACTGCAGGAAAAAAAAGTCATGGCAAAACCAATCATTGTGCTGCTTTACTTCCTTCTACTTTTTCCTCGTATTAATTGTTTATTGGCAGTTGGCAAACCAGCTTGGTGGTGCATTACCACCACCAAGTGGACTGGAGTCGCTTTCTCTCTCATTCATGGCCGTCTCATTACATTCCACTCAGGAGCTTCTGCTAAGTCAAGGGGTAAAATTCGATACACTGGTCCCGTTTGGTGTTTGGTGACATCATTTTCACAACCATACGTGCAATAAATAGATTGTTTTTGCTGTGGTTTTTCAGGTCAAACTGTCCCCTCACACACACGAAAAACAATCCCTGCCTATTGTTCCCAAAGTTGAATCTGACATCCCAAAATGTCACAGCAATGGAAACTGGACTGAGCGTTATGCAGCAGTGTGGACGCTGATGTGTGAAGGGCAGCATGATGTGTTACGTCCTCTAAGTGTTGTCCATTGTACCTGCCCTCTGTTTACTTTGTTGCATGGGCCTGGGTCTGCTGACCACCCATATGACCAAAAGGCATTTCCTCCATTATAATTTGTCAATAAATCTTTGTTTTTAACTTTTTTTACCTAAGTTTCCTCACCCTAGATCCAGGGTTTTGAGCACAGCTATGGGTCCGTTGAGTTTTGGGGTCTTCCTTTGCATGACTGAACTGGATTTTTATTGGGGTTGAAATTCTTTTCACAGCTGCAGCCTGAGGAGAGTCTATATAACTGTAATGATGTAAATTTGAAATAAGGCATGAAACTGTAAAATATCTGAACACTTTTACAGGCTGGAGGCAAGCTGAGTTTGCTGGTGCGGAGAATGAGGATGATTCAAGGGGCAGAGCTCGGTGTCGTTATATGAGCAAGTAGGTTTCTCCCTTGCTCTGACCCACCAAGTTCATGCTGGGAGCTGAGAAATATTCCCATCTAATATTACTATTTCTTGCACAACAGCATCTACTTTATCACAGGCAAACAATTCTTACATACACGTCCTCTGGTACTTGTTTTTATTTAAATGTGACAGACAGCTAGAATTACCACAGATCCATTTACAAACTTTGCTAAATTCACCATGGACAGAAATAGAGTCAAGCTTATTTGTACTAAGCTTGCCATCAGTACACAAAGAATCTATTGGAACACCACTGAAAAAGCTTTCTAAATATAACAATGTTACTTGCATCATTTTCAGCAATTATGGCAAATATTTAACAAATCATACAGGAATCCCATCAACTCCACGGAGAATGTGCCAGTACACGTATGACGTTTTAAACTGAAGTTGAGGATTTGGTTGCGACACAACTTTTTTGGTCAGTTGTCCAAAAGGCAGAGTTGCATAACTATATTTTGTTTCTACCAACAGCAAAAAAATTATTTAACCCAGGCAGAAATGTGTGCTTAAGATGTTGTGGCGACTGTGTTGATTATATCCTGGCAAGACAATATGACAATGATTATCATCCCCCATGTTGCGTTGCCATGCAGCCCAGAACGAATTCCTCTTGCCCTTTTCTCGTTTTATGGTGGGTGGGATCCAGCATTAAGGTACGTTACTGACACCTTCTATGTTTGAGTGCGGACCATGCAATAAGGAGACTGCAACGTTCACTGAATTAATGCAAGAAACAAACTATAAATGTCATAAAATGGCATCATGTATGAAGAGATGCAGAAAAAAAATAAAGTTAGACAAAGGCTTTGACAAACCATGGAAGAGTTTGAAACAGTGATATATGATCCAGAGCAGCTGTTTGGTTTGGGAGACAAAAGGTCCTCCCAAACCAATCAATCAACAGCTCAGGTATTAATTGAATGAAATACTACATCTACAACAGGCAAGCCTTTGATGACGAACCAGCTCTTAATATTAATATATATATATATAAATATTCACTTTCTTTTGCTGCATTTTTTAAACTGCTGTTCAACTTTGCAACATTGGGATGGAAACCTGTCAAAGGACTTGTTCATTTCTTTGCAGCCCCTGTAGGAGATGGTGTGTGTAGTGGGGTATTCAGCTGAACCTTTAAACTCAACTAATTATTTTAATGATTTCATCTGTCTTGGGACCTGATGTCTGATTAAGGCTGGGAGTCAATACATTGGATACATGGTCATCACATCTGTCTGGGTCAAACTGATGACACTATGATCACTATGACCTTTAATTTGTCAGCTGTCTGTCAGTTTTATTATTGACATTGATGTTGGAGATGATTCTTTTTTTTGTACCTTTTTTGTTGACAATTGTATATCAGTGTGATATGTGCCTCAGAATTACAAGTATCACAGGTTTTTCCCACTCAGCTACTGCTACCTTCTTCTTAAAACTACAACAGAAAATCCAGCTCATGGGTTTATATACGTAGGTGTTCCAACAGATGGAGTTGTGTTTTTTCGTTAATCTCTTACATCCAGTCGGTGGTTGTTACACACAGCTCTTTTAAGTGCTGTAATTACGTATGTTCAGTACAACTTGGATTGAAGTAAAACGACTGAAAGGCAGGCGACACAGCCTGGCAAAAGTAACAAAGAGATGCTAATGTGATCACACTTTGGCCTCAATTAACGTAAGAAAGGACAGAAATATGCTAAATGGAAACACTTTTGGAAAATAGTGGAGTAGCAGTGAAATAAGTGAGTGCTGTGATACCGCTTCATTCTACTGTGCAAAAGGGAAGCTAAAATATGGTTGGCATTTTTATTTCCTTTGGTGGTTTTTATTTCAAAATGTCTTTTTTTTACAGTCTGCTTTTATTTCTGTTTTGCAAAGGACCTTTTTATTTCATAATAGCACTTTTCATATCAACCTTTGACTGTCAATAAGGACAAACACGGCATATCTTGTTATGTGATTGGCTGGCTGCTTATTCAGCCCGAGTCTGAAGATGAATACTCTAGAAATCATATTAATAAATGTGATTCAGAAGTCATTATAAAGACATTGCATTGTGTGGGCCTTCTAATAGGTGTACTGGTGTTTGCTTTGCAAATTAGCGCTCTATTAAACTTTAGGCAGGCTTATATATCAGGCTGTGATGGACTGACAGATGTGATTGACAAGATTAATCATGTAGTGATCTATTACATAATGTCTTTTTTTTATTTATTTAATTAATTATGAACATTTTTTGTTGTGGCATCCATTTGTTACAGTATATTACCTACAGTCAATATCTGTGTTTCCATAAAATGACTATAACTTAATGAATAAACACTAACTGCCTTGAATACACACATCGTATTGAT
This sequence comes from Coranthus polyacanthus, assembly GCA_037367275.1. Taxonomy (NCBI): domain Eukaryota; kingdom Metazoa; phylum Chordata; class Actinopteri; order Kurtiformes; family Apogonidae; genus Coranthus; species Coranthus polyacanthus. The sequence continues at coordinate 6,858,458 of JAPQRN010000016.1, forward strand.
ACTTATGATGTTTCTTCATAGACGAGACCACAGAATAATTTGTTCTCCTCAATCCACTGTTGTTAGTACCAGCAATGTTTTCAACCTTTATGGGAATATTCAGGAAGAAGAAAGGGATCAGTGACTTAAATGTTCACGATGTAAGGTTCAAAAAAAGCATTTCCATTTCACATTATGCACATTAACTCTTTTCCAAAACAGACAAAAACTATGTCAAGCAAGCAAAAACTTTTCTAATTTTGCTGTTTCCATAAACATTTTCTAAAGTGAAAACTGTGTAAATACATTTATGTAAATGCACCACATGAGTCCAAGGTTTAGCAGATTATTATCATTTTGAAATTACCATCTTACTCCGTCAGTCCTCAGCTAAATAGCTATATAAGAAAAAAAAAAAACTGGCATCTTACGTAGCCCTTTCAACTTACCATTAAAAGACCCCTTTTCCTATTCTTCTCTTCTTGTAAATGGACAGGTGAACTGTTTTGAGCTAACTGTAACCTTGTTCAATGCGGAATGCACCATAATTTTCAACGGGTCACCTGCAAAGCTTTGTGGCTGTGACTTTGCTGTAATTTCTTCTCTCCGCTGTTTCGAATGCTCATGAATATGTAAAACACCAACGATAAAGTGCAGATAAAGCATCGCTACTTTGACTTGAGACATTTCTAGTTCACTAAAACAGAAAACAAAGTTGTGTACCGCTAGATCCATTTGTATCTATTTCTCACTCCCTCCTTCCCCCAGCAGCTTTCATTGACAGAACATGTGTTTTCTAGTGATTAAGCCTGATTTCTGCTGATTCAATACAGTAAACAAGGACGAGATCAACAGGGATAATAGAACAGTTCAATACAAGTGGTATCGATGAGCAGGATGTTTACCTTGGCTTGAAACCATCAAGAAGTCTTTAGTGCTGTTTGTGTGTTTGTTTAAATGCTATCTACCCTCTCTGATGATTTCCCAGCATTCTGCATAACAATGACTGTGGATCAGTGGTCAGGAACAAAAGCCTTACCTCAGCACAGCTCCTCTGGATTATCAACTCATATTCATATGAACATCAGACCTGATGTGCATTTTTAAATTTGGGAGGATTTTCTAATATTTCAACTTTATTTGAATTGTTATTGGACTTGTGACATGTGATGTTTATGATGTGAAATTATTGTCATCAGTTAGTAAATTCAGCATCATGAAAACTTAATATAGACAGCAAAAACAACTGTCTTGTGGTCATTTTATTTTAATCATAATTTTCTATTATTATACAGTGGAAGATGAGAGAAACTTCATTAACAAACTGAAAAACTTATAACTAAGTTAGCCTGGGGGTAAACTGTTCTCCAGTGTCAAGGAATGTTAACAAAAACTCAGCCTTAGCCCCAAACTGTTGATACAGCAGCTGATAGTTTTCATATATTAGATTTTTGGAACTATCTTGTTTAAAACTGGGTAAAGTGGTCGAAAGTTTCACATAAAAGTCTGTGTGAGTCACTTTTCCCCAGTGTAGTTTTGGATGGTGTTTCCTTAATCTGTCCTTCAGAAAAAGTGAAATGTCCTGAATGTACTAAAATTCAAATATGATACTTTCGCCTAGAACTCAATCACAGTCTTTTACTTTTGTGTCAGAGACACAGTTAAGGCCTGTGTATATTTTCATTGTCATGGTGTATTACAAGTTAGGCCTAGGTGATTATTTGGCCAGGTGGCTCAGATACACAAGATGACTATGTGAGTATACAAGAGGTTACTATATAAAGCCTGATTGGATTTTAGATTATGTACATGCTTTTGTCCATATGTGTGTGTTTAGTTCTTGCAGGGTTATGGCACAGACGGCACATGTTTTGATTTAGCAGTTCATGAAGGTTGAGTGTTCGATATCCAACACACAGTTTAAGTGCAGCATCACTTTAAGGCAGGACATGAGTTTGCTTTTCCACTGAACAGAAGGTGGGTAACTTGCTACTTAATAAAACCCATGGCATGCAGCATGAAATGAGCTGTCCACAGGGCTGGAAACATACTGCTCACTCTTCACTTGTTAATACAGCAGCATGGGCCAACAAACAGGCACCAAACTAATTACCATTCTTTGTGTGTTGATGCATCCCAGAATGTTGTGCCGGGCCAAGAGATAACTGTTGGATAGCATTAGCAACTCCATCAGTAACCCTCCTTTTATATTAGCACTAGAGCTATCAGTCCTATTAGCTAAGCTACGCTGCCGCAGCCTGTGTGGCTGCTGAGAATCCAAGCACAGAGTTGTATGTTTGCCCCCAATTTCCGTGATCAGAGTGCAAACACAAGCTTGGACCCAATCACAGGAAAGTGATATAGTGGCAGGTCTTGACACATCACGGCACTGCTGTCTAAATGAGTACAGAATTGTGGGTAAATAGCATCCTCCCAGCCAAGCAATGAACCTTAATCACAGGGGTGAAATGCCAGCATACAGCTATTAACCCCGGCCATCTACAGCGTGGACAGTTTTTCTCGTCTCCCTTTATTCTTATTTTCAGAGAATGCACACTTGTCCCTTCCTTCAGCTCCTGGCCCCATATTTCATTTCTCCACTTCCATCACTTACGCAAGCTGTCCTTTCTGACAGCTCCCAAATGGTAGAAATATGTGCAGACAAAGCACCATGATTCATTTTGCCTGACAGTCCTCTGGAGAGCTAGCTAAGGAGCATGCTATTCAGAGTGTCAGCCCCACCCACCATCACCAAACTCTACTCCTCTTCCACTGAAACTCATCTATTGTTTTCTTATGAGAATCAGACATAACAACATCCTGATTCCACGCTCGAATTCTGCCAATTTGTCAGTTCCACGGCTCCACAGGGACCTGATATGATAGCTCCAGCTCTGATGTCTCAGTTTCAGGAGAGAATAATGTTTTGTTTTTTTTTTCCAGAGGAAGGCGTACTCACCAGGGCTCTGGAATCTTTGAATTCAGACAGACTTGTGATTAATTAGACCCTCGATCCGGTGCTGCCCTTGGACCTCGGGGGAAGACACGCTCTCACACCCCCCAAAACAGACTTTTCTTCCTGGGTTGGAGACTTGAGTTGATCCCCCGACAGACTTACGTTTGGCCTCAAGGTGCCTGTCCTACATTTCACACAGCACTGTGTTCTTATATTCTTTGAATTGGACAAGGTGTTGTGCATGTTTGAGCACTCTGGCAAGACTCACACAGCAGAACATTCAGAGATGGTGACACTGAGGCATTTCTGATGAGAAATCGTGCATGGCAAAATGACAAGTTGTCATCTGATACATCTAAAAGCAAACTCAATTATTGAAATCATCTGAGCAGTTGAAGACTTTTGCCATGGATGGCCCTGGGCTGATTCCTGTGCTGTATCATGCATTGCAGGGTAATTTCACTTACTGAGTTCCAACTCTTGTCATGTCTGTGTCAAACAGACTGGCAGGCATTTCAAATTACACATGGCACAGTCTGTATGAATGTGAATTTGCTTGCAAACAGCACAGCAGCAGATAATGAGGGCAAGCTTCAAAGCCTGGACTCTGATGTACACTGAAGCAGTTACTCTGTATATTCTCCTGCACTGATAACGTTTGGAATGAAGCTGTCGCTTCCGTATCAAAGTCCCCTTGATCTCAAATCCTGCTGTTAAGACAGACATTTTATCCTAACTCATAAGATGAGAAAACATAGTTACATACTTTATGTTATACTCTGTGGCCAGGTTGCACACACGTTTAATTGTTAAACCTGTGGCACATTTCAAACATGAAAAATCTATGAACTGTTTAAAAGAAAATGACTAATAGGCTGCACCAACCTTGCATGGGGATACTTTCAATTTCTCCCTCCATTTTACAGGCTGCCTGCTTTATTCTTTTTGACTGTGAAGCCATCTGTGTTCATCATCATTAAATAACCATCATAGAATGAGGAAGAAGCATTAAGTGTTAAATTAGGGGGATAGTGACACAGTTTTGAACAATTTTATCACACAGAAATTAATTTGTACGTGTGCATTCATTTGTGCATATAAAAAGTGATGGATTTAGAGATTAAAGATTCAAGTCTGCCTTTTACACACCTCTGCACACCCGGTCAACCACTCATTTGGAAAAGAAAAGGAATAGTGGCAGTCAGCCCCAAACTCAGAAGATGAAGGTTGTGATGGATTATGGATTATATTTCTATAGTGCTGCAGTGATGACTGGCTGTTAATAGTAGGGAAATTTACTTTGACTGTGTGCTGAATCAAACAAGACTGCAATTAGATGGAAATAAGCTGATTCTTGAATGATTTGTTTAGTGAAACAACATGAGTTTTAATTGCTCTGAAAACAGACGTGGTTCTTCTTTCACATATCACACATAGTGGCCACTCCACAGAATGTTTGTGCCTTCTTAATGCTGGGTCCAGACTCCTCAGTAACCATACTAACACTTCAGATATGACTGAAATATTTGGGGTTATATTCAATTAAGAGGGAGATTGTGGTGAAACAACTAAAGAATGACCACTTTAATGACCGTTAAAATGAAATGCTCCATTAAAAAGTTAAGACTCTAATTATGTAAATGTTATTCTTTAAATACGTTTCACAGTTGGATACAAGATTTTCTTACTCTCCCGAGAGTTAATTTTTTTCTGTTAATTTCCAGCAGTTTGTTGATATTTCAAGTGAGCAGAGAGAACCAGACCATGAATGTGTCAGACTCTGCACAGGCATTATTCTGCACAGCGACACTCAAAGATCACAGTGAAGGAACATGAAAAAACACTTGTTTTTGACTTTAAGGTATACTGAAGTTTGTCAAATCAGGAAAGTGGGCCACTTTAAAGTTGCAAAAATATACTGGTTTGAAAAAATCGTAAGTGCATAATTGTAGGTCTGAGGACTTGGGTGTTTTTACTGATTTTTTAAAACTTTTAAAACATGTACATTTTGGATAAAAACGGCATGCCTTGTAATAAATTCTTTACTGACTGCTCTTCTATGATCCAGTACTCCACTCCTTTCCCACTTTTCCCGCAAATGTACAACACCTCCACATTTGCGCTGCCATGCGATGCCCTCTTTTTATTTAAATGCCTCCTTTCTATTTGGCAAAGGGTTAAGACCTCACTAATTAGTGTTAAAAACCATAACTAGTGAGGCCATCACAGTAACGTTTAACGGGGTTCAAACAGTGCCAACAGTTTCTAATCCTTCATCAGGTCAGCTTTCTCTTGGTCTGAGATGCTCTCCTTGGAAAATGTTCTGGGACCGGTGGGAAATGTCAGGAGTGTAAAAGGTTGGCAACAATCATGGAGGCTGAAGCTTGGTGTCTCAAAGTGCCACCCAAGTGAACCGTCCAGGTGGTAGTGGTCACTGTGGAGGAAGTAATGAAAAGGTCAGTTTGGAATTAGAAAGACTAGGGATCACCTAAAAGGATGTGCCTTTGAAGGTCATCTTGGGTACGGCTGTAAAGCGTGAACCAACTGTGAAGGAGGGAACAATCCAGAGACAGAAAGAGATAGAACTCCCGGGAGCAAGATGCTGACATGAGTTTGCGTCTGCAGATAATGCCAGCTTAATGTAAGGAGTCTGGCAAGTATTGACTGTTGACACGATGCTTCTCACAGATCTACAAAAGGCTGTATGTTCAGCTGATGTTTCAGCAGGAGGTCACAGTTTATGCAGAACTGGCTCTATTGTGTTAGCACACAATGGGACAAAAACAGAAAATCCCATTAAATCAAACTAATAAAATAGTCTTCTCAGACCAAATGTAAATATTCTAAACTGCACTAGTAAAATCCAATTTTGCTATTTTATCAATTGAATGATGAAACACATCGCAGGTTACAATATTTACAATATTCATAGCAACTTTCATTTGAGATTAAATTATAATTAAAAACCTTACAAACTTTAGAACATTAGAAACTTTAATGAAAGTCTGACACATGGAATAAAGTTTGACTAATGAAATGAAACTTAAAAATTGCATTTTAGTTGATGTGGCGAGACATTGTGCAAACCAATCATCCATTCATTTCCATTAATATCTGTTCTTGTTTTGCAGAGGATGAACCGTTTTGAATTTGCTTTTGCTACAACTCCAACCAGAACTTTTCGTAAAGACACCTTTCACACTCAAAGTGAACTTTGGACATTGGACTTGGACATCACACTCCCCGCTGCCTGGTAAAATGTAAAATATGGTCAAACAGGAGATGGTCAATTCATCATGCAACATGATGCTATGCTAACTTTGGCTCGTATTACTTCCTAACTTTACAGCTAGCCAGCACGTAACCTATGTCTCACTCTGCATGTGGCATTGGATGTGAAAATGTGACCCTATCTTACCTGGGTGACTGTAACCTTTCCTATCCATGGGAGGAGTATATGGCTAACTCACTGTCATTATTCCCTACAACCAGCTCACTCGGACCAGACGAATCCTCCAGATCTCCACTGGGAGCAGCTCGATAAGTCAGCCGGCCAGCCCACTTGTGTTGCTCAGATTGTTCAGTTTAAAGGAGTAGATGTTTACAGATTGTGGTGATAAGTGACACAGACTCCATGGTGTCACTCTCTTTTGTCTCCAAGAGCGTCACACACGTTGGCGTCGGCCTCCTGTGTGATGCCAAACCAAAAGCCGAACCACCACAGGTGATCCTGGTGGCTTAATGAGGTTAGAGCCACCACCCCGTAATGAGACGTCCACGTGACCCTGCTTCCAGTACCTCGACTAAGCCACACCTACTTTTCTAAACATAAACATAAACATAACGTCGTATAACAATGAGCTTTTTTTTCTATTGCTGATATTTTGCTTGATGTTCTGTCTGGCTCTACCCAGCTCTAAAAGGTCTGCATCATTGTGAGATACAAAACAACACATAACAGTCTTCACCATGTAACTTTTTTCCATATCATAAAGAGGGGCATTTTTATGGTTATGCGCTGCATGTTGTGAAGCTGTGCATATGCATTTAATGTTGCTAAGTAACTCAGTGTGAGTTCAGTAAATGAGTCTTCTGTGTAGTCCATGGAGAGCCCGGTTATTAGTTTCCATAACTGAAGTTAATAAACCTCTCTTTTTTTTTTTTAAATGAATCCAGACTTAGACTCAAAGGACTCTTCATTTTCCTTAAAGCAAGGGATTAGGTGGATTTGTTGGCACAGTTTCCATTTTGACTTCAAATACTGATAGCTTAGTTTTTTAAAAACCTAACACCTTGTAATTTTAATGTCTGACAATTCAGAAGTTGGTATTTGCTGTTACGTTTTTCCTTGAAAAATCACCAATGGGAATCATTCAAATGTAATTTTTGAAAATGTTTAGCTTCTATTCATTGCATAATCTGAGCACCTGTCTGGGTATTTCAACTAGTGTTGAATAAAACAAGGTCACTGACAGAGCGAGTCTGATAACACACAGTGGACAGAGGTACTGTAGGTAAACTCCTAATGAACTCGGTGCTTAATACAGAGCTATACTGCTGGCTGATTAGAGCATTAGAGGAGATGCAGCAGGCTTAGCTTTAAAGAGGTAAAGTGAAGGTGAACGACAGATAAGGAGAGGAGAGGGGAGAGGGATGCAGCAGGGGAAAAAAGTGTGAGGCATGAGAAGAGAAGAGCAGCGTGTGGAGGAAGAGGGAATCAGAATGACTGAGTTTAGACAGAGGCCGAAGGAAGACTGAATAAGTTCAGACGATAAATTACCATACGTTTGATTAGATTTTGATGGAACGCCTCTAGAGAAAACTGCTATAGTTCAGAACCAAGTAAAAACACAGGCTTACGTCAAAGAAAAGATTAGGGAAAAAACAAAACTTTCAAGCCCTGCCTGTGGCCCCCAGAGGTAAGCTGGCCTGTAGCTGCTGAAATATTTACTGTGGGTTTTGTCCAAACACAACTCAACATGCATTCAATTATTTTAGCTGAGGACTTTGCATAAATATCAACTGATTGTATGTCATTTGTTGTTACTTAATGTTATATTAAGTAAAATGTATTTTTCTCTCTTCTTTTTTTTTATACCAATGACATTTACCAAAAGATGTGATTGTGCTCTCTTCTTGGCATCGGTCCCTGTGCTTTATGAATCATTCTAGACTTAGTAATTGTGTTTATGCAGAATAAAATAACAGCAAAACCCTGTCTCCTACAAATTATACAACTGCTATTTTGCAACAGCAAATATGTTGTCCAAGATGTTTTACTTTTACTAATAACATAACAAGGAAATGAAAAACAAAAGTACTGATAGGGTTAGATGCCATCTGCACTGATTTTAAGGACTGCAATCATTCAGATTGAATTTACTTTTTCGTTTTTTTATTTATTATTTATTTTCACTGATGATTTTGTCTCTCAAATACCTACCTCATTAAAGACAAACGCACACAAGCTCACAAGGACTTCAATATTTTTTACTTCAACAATGAAAATGTGTGTGAGCCATGAAGAGATTTGTATTTTTTTTGCATTTGCATCTGCCCAGTTGCTTCTGTTGCCGACAGCAGTGAACGCAGCGGAGCGATTGTGTCTCTGTGGAAGGTCCCTGCCCTCGCTTCCAGTAGAATGACTTGTGAATGGCTGTTTGGGTTCACTCCAGACTGCACTTCAGGATATTACTTAAAGTGCACAGAACTCTGCGCCTCTTTAATGGTCACACCATCTGGGAAATGCAGGAATTGCATTAGCCAATGCAGCAAAGCAGTGGAGCAGCACTTTTCTCATGACCGCAGTAACAGACACTTGTGAGATAAGACAAAACAGCTCTTCTAGTCACCGCAGTGCTATAATATTTCTGTTTCACTGTGTGTGATTTTTCCTTTGCAAGTGAAGTTTCCATGACTGGGAACTGGTGTTGTAGTACTCGAGGTGGGTCTTGGTCTTGGCTGTGTTTTTACTCACTCTTGTTTCAGACAAAGAGGATTCAGGATTTTATCTCAAGGCCAAAACCTCAGGGATATCACTAATCTGCTTGTGCATTGTCTGATTTATTTCTTAACATCATTGCTGTGATTTGATGTATAATTTCCTGCTTCAAATTTGAACTTTTTGGAGAAGAAGCTTATGATATTAACCACCTATGTATAAACCGTATATGTTTCAGGCTCCTAGTTTCAGTTGTTTGCCACCTAGCCAAGTGTGCAAGCTAACTAATTTGTAGCTAATGCAGTGTTAGCTTTGTGAGAGACAGAGTGGACAAATTGAGGTTCCTAAATTACATTTTGGCTCGTGATGAACAATGACAAAACGGACTGGACACATGAAGCTATGTAGCTAAAGTATATTTAAGTTACATTACATCAACGTTAGCTAATGTCAGCCAAGGCCGTTAGATAATTACAAGAAAAATAAACATTTTTAATCACCTTAAAGATGATTGTTGTTTCAGTGTTATGGAAAGAAAATGACCTGCCTTGGCCGTATCATACAATATCGATCATATCCTTGCGAAACGATTTGAAAAAACGTGGCTGTCATGATTAGTATGTGGCTTATGTGGTCTTGAGTAAAACACTACAGGGAACATACTCCATAGACAGGTGTGTGAAGGCGCAATAACAGTATAAGTAGATCATAATGTATTTAAATTGAGTAACTCCTACTCAACTTCTTCAGATAAATCTATGTGAATTCTTTAAATTTTTGGTTTCATTTCTGTTTCGCTTTAGAAAATCAGCCTTAGCTGTTGATTTTAGCGGTTTAGTGACATGAAAATCACCCAGGACAACCTGAAATTGCTGTCAAGTGTGTATCCAGCTGGGAGATCTTGCTTTTTATTTGGTCTGATGAATAAGTAAACAGGGAGAGGAGTATGTGTGAGAATATGTAGTAGCTGCTCTTTTAAAAAGGCAGATATATCTTCATGCTATATCTGTGGAAGGGAGTCATTGTAAACCTCCAGCCATGCCACTATATGGAAATGAGAGAGGGCAGGTGCGCTCATCTCCACCAGTATTGGCTCTTGAATTAATTACATCTCAGGCTGAGAGCTGTAAATGTATTGCCGGAGTGTATATATGTGTGTGTGTGTGTGAAGGACTCACATTTACCGGTAGGAGGATTGGAGGTCTTAGAGGAAAAATGATTTCCATCTACATTTAATGGATTCATATCCCCACTTTCCCTCCCTCTTTCCATGTCTCCATCCTTCTCTCTTTCTCTCTTCCTATCTCTTTCTCGTAGTCACCTTTTATTCGTCCAAAATGACAAAAGCCCCACAATTGGCACAATCAAATATCTTCATAGTCTGCATCGTTTATCAAAATCATCACTCCATGTCAGCAAAGTGCCCCATAATAGACCAAAAAATCAAGTCAATGAAGACAGCCTTTCACACACATCCCTGACTTTGCCATCTATTCATAGAGGTGTGACTATTATTTCATTCATATTGCTTCATGCTTCTGTCTGCCCAGGGCAAATATTTTTTCAATCCATTGCCGTGAAATGTTATAACTCACACTAAATGTCTCTCAAAGGCCTGTGAAGCATAGCTATGAGAGCTGGAAGTTTGCCTTTGTCTCTGGACAGGACATAAAAAACCTGACTTTCAATAGCTTTCTTCTTTCAGCCAGAACCTGCCTGTTACTTATTGTGTTCCAGTGTGGTCATTCTGGCTCAGAGGTCAGGGCAATGGTGAGTTTCTTTCTTTCAATAAAAACAAAGGTAATACATCAGTCTCTGTCACCTCTTGACTTCTTTGTCACGATGATTCGTTTGTTCAGTTTGTCCCTCAGGCTCACTGCTAATTGCCAAGTATGTAAACATAAATTCATTACCAGATATGCAGCAGCCACAATCACATTACAACAAATGTTCAGGATTTTGCTATGGTGACACTGTGACACTATTACTCAATATTCACCTCCTGTGCTGGTACTTCTTAGTTGGCATCGTTCTTTGTTAACAGTTTCGGTCAAAATATGAATGAATTATTATGTGACTCGTAATTGTATACTACGTGCTATCCTCTACAGCAGTATTCAGTGCATTATGCTGTAGTGAAAATGAATGCAGTGTACTACGTAGTCACATGACCACCAGGCTTATGGATACAATTACTTGGCAGCTGTCGGCAGATGTATACAGAAGTCTCTGTGAAGCTTAGGCTGCTGTCCCCGCGACCCAGACCCAGATATGCCAAAGATAATGGATGGATGGATCAATCATCATAGTGTGAAATATAGTTTCACTTTCTTCACTCACCGCCAGTGGTAAAGAAACCACAATGAACACATTTATTAGAGGTGACTTGCGTTAAATGAGCTGACCTGCCGCTGCTGTGGTGTTAACGTAGCATAACATGTAGAGGAGAGCGCGAGAGCGTGCACACCACGAGAGCGCACGCCTCTGCCAGGTCCGTTAATTCAACCAAACCCAGTGTTTATGGATCTGCACCAACATTTTATGGGTTCTTCCGTGGCCCACGTTCTACCCGTCCAACAAGTTCCATACAAATCGGCTCGCTATAGGCGTAATCCTGCAGACAGTGACAGATAAAGACAGATAAACAAATAAGCGCGAGTGATCACGTTACCTCCGCCCTCAACACTGTGGGATTTGCAGAAAAAAGCTTCATCCACTACTTGAAACACTTTGTTTAGAGATTAATTTGAGTGAGTTTAGGTGTTTTATGATCTGTTGCATGCCCGAAACCCATGAGATTGCTCATATTAGATGCCAGTGTCAGTTGCTGCCAAGCTTTCACTTGCTTATTAACTTATATTAATGTTTCAAACTGTAAGAGTTGTTATTGTTTGCTGCAAATAACCATGTGTGTTAAAATATATCATAGCAATTTGATGTACTTACTTGTAGTCCCTCATCTCCTCTACAACAGCCATTTTGAACACAGCCTTAGTATCAGAAACTTAACACTATGAAGAGTTTTAACAATACAAGAAATTCCAGGAAAAGCTGACTAAAGGTCAGGAAATGGTGCAAAAACATTCCTAATTCCCACTCAGTGGAGTCCACTTTAATCAATCACTGAGAAATGGAACAGCTTGAAATGTGTTAATGTTTAGTCTAATTTTATATTAAACCCACCAAGTGTGTTACATCTATTTTATTTCCTATAACAGAAAAAAAGGCTACTTTGATTTATTCTACTTCATGTCATTTACACATTTTATACTACTTCAATCGCTAACGCAAAGCCATCATGTCCTACTGCTTCTGCTTCACATTATACTGTAGTTACACTGTGGAGTTGAAGACCACCAGTAATAGGATAAAGCAAATGCTTCTACTGGTGGAAATCCTGCTTTATTTGTGAAACGCATGGACATTCACTCACTCAAAGCCAGGATTTGTTTTCTCTCTCTCCCAATCCAGTAGTCTTTGTTGTTCCACAGAATGAAATGTGGTGGTAACCTACAATCACTCTTTGTGTCTGTGAGTGTGGGTAGTAATAATATTTATGCACTATTTTAGCACACAGGACATTGGTTCACTCTTTTGTCCTGCCACACATTCATTAAACTACAAATATCAATTTTGAATTTGACCACCACAAATTTTTACATTTATATTCTCCCCCAACAACGGCCCTCCACGTCAAACACAAGCCCCTGAATGTAGCCATAATCTGTGTAGAAATCCATGTTCCACTCCTTGGGTTAAAGACAGAGCTGAAAGGCTATTAAATATCATGTGGCCCAGGTCCATCAGACTGAATGAAAGTGCAGTACAAAAGAAGAATTGAATTCCACATTCTCAGATGAGCCATGATGGCTTCTTTATTACAGAAAGCAGAGAAGCAATTACTTGAGATTCAGCACAGTGGTGCGTGCCTGGTCCTGTCAGCCTATAGGCGCTGCTGGTGTCCAACCTGCCAAAACCAACGCATCCCTCACTCTGTGAATGGAGCCTCATACTAACAAAATGAGCAGTTCTATCCTAGTGTCAGTGACAGGACCTGTTCTGCATGAAAGCGGTCCCTTCATAATATTTTGTCAGTAGGTTTTTCTTATCGATCAGCACTGGTTTTTCATCTTTCTTGTAAATGTCCCCATCTAAAAATGTATGCAAAAATGTTTGTATCTTTGAGAGGGACAAAAAAATCAGACATCTTTACAGTGGCCATACTTTCTTTAATGAAGATGTCATCGGTGATTGTCTTGTAGAATAAAATTTTAAAGACCGTTGTCTGTATTGAGCCCAAAGAGCTTGGGTGGAAACTTGAGGTTAACAGATAGTGAGCATTTAAAGGCCAATACTGGGATGTTTTGGAGCAGCAAAAAGCTGATAACTAATTAACTAGATGATATCACCATCCCACCCGACAAAAAAAATGTTAACCCTGTCAAAAAATGAAGCTGCAATGCTTGATAGTGTTATATTCTGTAGAAAATCTACCCCACAATGCAGATTTTGGCTAATCACATGTGTTTTTCCAACAGGTAGGGGGTTAACCGCATGGTTGATAGATGTAATCGCTGTTCAGATTCTACTGCTCTACTCCATGTCTTGACACGGAAGCTAAACAGCGTCATCTATCTTCATATTTAGTCTTCCATTTGGACTGAGAGGAGTGAGCTGCAGAGGGAAGGTGTATTTTTTTAAAATTCTGGTGTTTTCCCCGCCTCATTTCAGCTTCAACTGTCTTTGACTTTATTAGACAGTGGATAACTGTTGAAATGAGCAAAACATCTAAGTCAGAAATAATGAATAAATAATTAACTTACTGACTAAATAAGTAAATAAATCTGGATCACTCAACATCAAACTCGAAGTAATTGACTAATATATGACTAAGAACTGAGCATCAAAATAACTGCTGATGGGAGTGATTTTTCATTCAATCTCTATAAGAAGGTCTGTCAGTCAGTCCACATTACGTTTTAAAACATTATAACTCAGGAACAGCTCAACGGAATTCCTTCAAATTTCGCACGTTCACTTGGATTCAAGGTTGAACTGAAAAGATTTTGGTCGCCAAACGTCAAGGGCGCTGTGACCTCATGTCTGTCCATTCTTATGAACGTGTTATAACAAGAATGGTTTGACAGGATTTCTTCTCTTCTGACCGTAACGCGAGATTTGAGTTCCTCTGACTGAACTTACTTGTTTGAGCTGTTATTTTCCCTCAAAGTTTAAGTTAAGTTTAAGTTTAATTCTGGTCTAATATCTACCATCGTCTACTGTCAGAGCCGAGTTCTGCCGATACTGATAGTTTGTATTTTTTTTATTTATTTATCCTTTATTTAGCCAGGAGGGTCCCATTTAGATACAAGATCTCTTCTTCCAGGGAGTCCTGGTAAAACATTGAATTGGTGTTTGATTAATCTGTAATGGAAACAGTATATGACAACCTGGTGCGGAGCGGTGTGTGGTGGCAGGTATACGGTATAAGGTTAAGTGCTGAATCAAGGACAGGTGTATGAGTCAGGTGCCTGGAAAACTTGCTGGGAGAGTTGACTCTGACTGTGTAACCATCACATTCTAATTCATTCATTCTTATTATTGGCATTTTAAAATATAATGCCTACGTATAATCTACAATGCAGTAGCTGTGTGCTGTTGTCCTACGATCCTGTGAGCCGGGGCAACTTCTTTCCTTGCATATTTTCAGATTAATTCAATATGCCACTTTAACAAAGTCCTCACCCTTCTCGAATCGGACGGTGTAAAACACAGTGATTTATTTGCCACTCTGCTTTACCGCCAACATTTAATAGCTTGTGGGTTAATTGTTAAGGCGTACCAAGGGTCTCTGGAAAAGGATCAATCATACCCAGCTGTAATAATGACTTTCTAATGGTTCATTGAGGCTGCCTTCCTGCCCTGCAGAGTCTGCCTTTATTCACACATCATGGCCAACTGTGGGGGATATTTTTATGTTCTCCGAATGAAGGGCATATCAATTTCTGCAGCTCAGAGCTTGTTTAATAAATCAGAAAATTTAACATGTAATGCCTGGATTGCAGAATGGCTCAAGCCCGATACACTTGGAGGCAGTGGGTAGAGAGTTTTAACATGGACTGGGGCATCTGCTGCATCATTATGTGTGTTTTCCATGTATTATTAATGGTCTGGGGTACTAGTTTGTTATTCAAGGGAAGTGAACCTTGAGGAGTGTGCAGGGGAGGCTGGAGAGCGAGTATTGGTGGGAAGCTAGGAATGATAGTATAAGGCAGCAGAGAACATTTGTAAAATCAGCCATCCAAGGACAGCTAGAACTTAATACTCTCAAGAGATTTGTAAAGGTTATTATGAAAGGATCGCAAAGTTGCTGATATATCATTTGGAGGGGATATAGTGTTCCACTCTGAGTTTTTAATGTCTGGTATGATTGTCTTTTGTTGTTGATTTGCCAGATATTGTCCAGATTTGCCACTGTGCTCAAAGTGATTATCCTCAAGTCTCTGTGAGAAGTGGAGTTTCGTATGTTTACGATGGTATCGAGTTCATATTTAGCTTGAACGAGTTCTTTATGAAGGTAAATTGATGGATTTTTGGCTACTGGCAGTGTAAGTTTACCAACTCTCTGCTCTCTCTTTTCTGTAGAAAACCTTTTAATGATAATGCTTTCATTGAGCCAAAAATATGGATTTTAAATCGCTAATCCTCGGCCAGGAAAGGCAAATTTATATTTTTATATATTTATATAGCACATTTAAAAACAAAACACATCGTCACCCAAAGTGCTGAACAAACATCAAACAGCTAAGACTGTTTGAATAATTAAACGCGATCAGAACACATGAGAACAGAGCGAAAAACAATAAATAAAAGCAGATCAAAATTAATAAAAAAACATGAAAAGAAATGAAAATTAAGTTAAGTGATAAGAAATAAAAAACAGCAGATGTAGTCTTTGAAAGAAATCAAAAGGGGTTAAAAAGAGTTCAAACCAAGCAAAGGCCATCTGGAAAAGACTGCGAGAAAAAGTATGTCTTAAGTCGAGAGTTGAAAGTTACTGGTGATGGACATGACCTGATCTGCAGCCCCTAAGAGTCAGCCTGGTTCTTGGAACAACCAAGGCCTGCAGGTCAGCTGACCTTTGTGAGCAGCGCGGGACGTATGTCTGCACAAGGTCAGGGAGGTAAGCTGGAGCTCGACCGGTCAGGCACTTAAAACTTAATTCATTACTGAACTGGTAGCCAATGCAGCGATGCCAGGGTAGATGTCATGTGTTTGCGGTGCAGTGCAGTTATTGTAATGGCAGCGTTGGTCACTCAGTTCACCAGTCTGGACCAAACGTGATGTTGCCAAATATTGAATGTACTGCCAAATGCACTGCCAAAACTTTGTACAGGGATTATTGGTCCAAAAAACAAAAGAATTTGAATGATTTTTGTGACTCCTTGATTTTTCTTTTTTCTTTTTTGCAGGCTATATTCGGGTTGGAGTAAAGTATATCAACCGTGATATACAAGGTGTTTAAATACAGAAAAAAAAAAGATCATACACTTAAATCTGTTCCCAAACATATTCATGGCATTTACTTTGTCTCATTTTCTAACTCCGCCACAGCTAAATAAATAAAACCCAGCCATACGGCAGTGCTATTTCAGATGCATCAAAAATTATTTTCATCTCTGAAAATAAAGCAGCATTTTATGGTGAAATTGAGAAAATAATGACATTTGTACATTTCACAGCAATATTTCAATATTTCATATATTCCTTTTTTTTTTTCTCTGTCTTTCACACATATGCACTGGTTCATACATTACACAGTGCGTGTGCGTAGTTGTGTACATACACACTGCTCACTGCAATGCTATTCCAGCTAATCGCCCACCCCCTGCACAAAATATTGCATACTCAAATCAGCTGGGGAGAGGTCCGTGGGAGCTTGACGTCTTATCATAAATCAGAGGAACTAGGCCGCGTTATGTCCCTTGGCTTTGACTCTAAATGAACTGAACCTGTGTTTTACTCAAAGAAACAAATGTCTGATAATAAGTGGGACCAAAGACGTTACCCGTTCTTGTTTCTTTCACGGTCCGCTGAAGCGCCTGCATGCTGTCACTGCATCTCTCTCTCTCTCTTTGAGCCGTTCCTTGAACTATCCACCTGCAGGTCATTATCGCTCTTCTGCATATCTGACACATCATCATCTTTCTCATCAAGGAAATAGCCTATTAAGCTGTCCTTTTAATTTCTCCTCCCAGAGTGACTGCGTTTTCTTTTCCAATTCTGCTCATATAAATCCAGGGGAGTGTCCCATACAATAGGTTTTGCTTGAGGAATTTCTGTAAACTGGCTTTAATTATCGCAAGGGCCGTCCGATAAGGGATGAAAGACATCGTTCTGCTGATGAGAATGAAGAGTGATCTGCGCTTCTATGCCCCTAAATCCAGCAACACGAAACTTGATCTACTTCTATATACTCTAGTATGGAAAAAGGCCCCCGTGAAAAAAAAGTGAACACTGATAATTTCAACAACTTGAGGCAAAATGGTTGTTGTAATAAATCATGCGAGATCATGGTATGTTACAGTGGCATCAAGATAAAACTCAGATTGGACAGCATACTGTCAGCGCCATCAAATATCGCAGCCCACGCTTGTTAAAAACTGAAGCAGAGAAAAGCCTTGCGATGCGGTTATCACCGTTTTACGCTTTTTGATCACCAATTATTATTAAAAAGTTTCTGCGCAGCTTGCAATATCCCCATCTGATTTAGAAGTCTAGGAAATATTTGATTGTTTATTAATAATGAAAAAGCACCAGTGAAAAAGAGTTTGTGCTGTGGAACAGTTACAGAGAGCTACGAAAAAAACACACTTTAGGATGTTTGTGAACCGTATGAATGACTGCTACATACTGTACCAACACATTGAAAGGTATCATAAATAATGAAATGAAAATCGCCCCAGTCTCCATGGTGCTGAGCATGGCACACACCGTACAGTACAATCCCCTCTACAAATTATGTTAATGGACAACCAACCCTAATGCTTATTAAAATGATTATTATTATCATTTTAATTCATTTTAAATGTCAACCGTGCTACTGCTTTTGGTCCTAATTGAATTTTATTCCGTCTTGGCTGTTATAAACTGATGATTTAATCTAAACAGCAGAACATAGTGTATACTATATGCATGTAACACAACAGATAACACAGAACAAACACACACACGAAATGAAATTGGTTAATTCATTAATTGTCTTATTTTTGTCATAGTGCATACACTGGCATTTCACTGAATACAGATATCTGTGTCCAAGAAAAGTGGACAAGTATAAGTCTGTTGTACTTTTGTCACATTTCCCTTAAATTCCCTGTTGAAATGAGAATTATTTTCATTCCGTCTCCCTAACAATGTTCTGGCTGCGATCGACAAACTTACAAAGACGAAGAACTACGGAAAATGCAAGAATGAGCCTCACAGAGAATGAGACATTTCACTGCCAAACTCTTACCCAAGCATCCACTGAAACTGCTTGCATGTGAGGGGAATGATTTCCCAACGGGGCCCAAGACCGACTGTGATTTTTGACGGTATTATGGATACGCAGTTTTTTTGACTATACCATAATCAAAGACACCACAGACCCATGAAAAAACAGCTTGGCCCAAGACAACAACCCGTTCTGAACAGTGTGTGGCACTCAGGGCTTCATTTGTGTTTGAAAGAGATGATACTAATGCGATTACTATCTACGATTATCTAATGCAAGTGAGTTTTTAATTCAGTTTAAGGTCAGTGCTTTCATTTTGACTCACACATACACTTACTTTGAGTAAAGATGTGCAGACGGGAGGAGGCGACGGCTTCTCCCATGTTGTCAATAGGAATTTGCTTCACCTCACATGGATTTTATTTAATGTATAATTAACATTATCATATTTTCTGCAAAAAAAAACCTAAAAAACTATGATATCATACTATGTCCACAAAACCAGAGGTTAACTAAGATGCACTGTGGGAAATCTGTTCATTGCTCTGCATTTAATAAAGAAAAACAACACGCACCTAATATAAATATAATTAATATAATAAATAAACCTAGACATTAGGCCACTTCATATTAAAGGATAACAGCATCCTTTAAGCCACTTCAACAGCCGGTGCACATAATTACAACCATATGTAGTGAATAAAAATGTAACCACAATTAGAAAAGTGCAAACAATACCATTCTTAAATAGCATAGTGTACAAAGCAGGAGAGACATTTTCCCCAGTTTCGTTCCATGGGTTTAAGCTCTCGCCACACAACGACAGCTGGAGTCGCAGGCTGTGATACAGACTCTCCTCAAAACAACTTCTTTCCATTTGTTTCACAATTTCCTTGTGAGATCACACTCAAAAGCTGCACGAGATGACTTTTGCGAGATTGATCATTTAAAATGTTCTTTAGAAGAAAATGAGTTTTCACTCAAACGTCAAAATGCTTTATTTTGCTTTTCATTGTTTACTCTTC
Organism: Coranthus polyacanthus; assembly: GCA_037367275.1. Taxonomy (NCBI): domain Eukaryota; kingdom Metazoa; phylum Chordata; class Actinopteri; order Kurtiformes; family Apogonidae; genus Coranthus; species Coranthus polyacanthus. The sequence continues at coordinate 6,877,855 of JAPQRN010000016.1, forward strand.
CGCTGCCAAACTGTGTATGAATTCATTTTAGTTTCACATTTCAGTTTTGTGTTTTTTTGTCGGCTGAGGGCACAGTGACCTTTTTGGACGGACCTGGACCCACAAGGCCTGCTCATAACCTAACGTGTCGTGTAAACACCATATTCCATTTAGATATTCCGAATGGAGCATTTTCCAGTTAAGACATGCCGATATTATTTTGGTTTCATGAGGAGTCTTTGGACATGTATGCAGCGCATTCGGAAAATGAATCTAATTTGCGCCTTTCACTGCAGGTTGTGACACTCT
>JAPQRN010000016.1:6946036-6958260 GCA_037367275.1 Coranthus polyacanthus
GGATGGATGGATGGATGGATGGATGGATGGATTTACCTCAAACAATGTGCTGTGCAAATTTCTCAGGTCAGTTTTGCTACAACCTTTCAGAAGAATCAATGTGAAATGTCCTTTAAATCCATACATTCACAGTAACTGAGGTCTTTTCTCTCCAGGGGCCTTTCTAGAATAAGTGCACTGAGGGCCCCTGTGTCTTTTTCCTTATACAATGTCAGATTGCACCCCCCTTTCTAATTTTTAAAATCTTTTCTGGACTTTTTTCTTTTCTTTTTTCTATTTGCTATTGTCTTAAACACCGCTATAGATCGACTGCATAACAGCCTTTTTAATTTGGTTGAATAGTGTCACCAAAACCCAGAATTAGTTTATTTATTTATTTATTGTGCACTTGAGGATGAAGGCACATTTCTTTTACCAGTCTTACACCACTTAGTGGCCGTAAAGCATAATGAAGCACATAACAACACACCTGCAGCAGTGAAGAAGAAGAAGAAGAAGAAGAAGAAGAAGAAGAAGAAGAAGAAGAAGAAGAAGAAGAAGACTGGAACCTAACATACATGACAATAATTGGAGACTCGTTTTTTTTTTCCTTTTCTTTAATTTACTTAGAAAAGGAAATGCTGTCAGAATGCTTGGTAAATGAGGAATAAGCAATATAAATACAACTTTATTTACAGTAAAACTCCATAGTTCACCCTGTAGTTGTTTATAGAAACTATTATCATCACTTCCTGCACTGAATGTGATTTAAAAGGCTGTAGATCTTTTTTCTTTTTTTTTTTGATAAGATGTCACGATCTTCTTCGTAATAAAATACTAGAATAAACAATGATGAAATTATACTTTCACCACTTCAACCACTCCCTGTACTCTTTATATATGTATATATATATATATATATACATATGTATATATATGTATATATATATATATACATATGTATATATATATATATATACATATATATAAAAAAACACTTTTACAGGCTACTAGGACTGACCCTGCTGTGAAAAGTAAGCAAAAATAAATATTTTCAGTTTAACAAACTCATAAATCACACTCAAAAATGTGAATATTAACACAAATTGTTATAACTTAAACAATTTCCTCTCAAATGAATTCTGTAACAATCGAATTTTCTAATTTGCCATTGAAGTAAAACAATACATGACACAGAGTTCATACATCCTTCAAATGAAAAGGCATTGTTTTTTTTTAATGGACATTTTTCATTTCCAATCTCAAATGAATGTAATATTCATAACCTGTAGCATAGCCGCGGTCTAAGAGTGCAGCAGCAGCAGCAGCCTGTGTGGCCCTGTTCTTCTCAATGGTAAACTTAAAGATGAGCTGTGGCGTGGTGCATGTGTTTGCCATGTCCACCTCTGGTTAGCGGTGCGGGCTGCAGGGTGTGCAGTGCAGTCAGCTCCGATTAGACCAGAGCAACAGATCGGTCACGCTGCTGATATTAAACCATCATTCATAATCAGGAACGAATGCACTGAAGAATGCAGAGTTTACAGCGGCTGCTCACTCTCCTGTCATCAGTCACTGATTCACTCGTAGATAACTCAAAAAAAATGAAACGTGTGACCCGCAGCTGAGCAGCCTGCAAATGTGTTTCAGTACCAGTGACAGTATGATCACTGGGTTTACTGATAACAGAACAATTACTTCATAATAATTCAGTACTTTCAATACATCGTGGAGCCAGACTCTTCAAATTCCTCAGTGTATACATTAAGTCTTTCAAATACTCTATTAAACATTCAATGGTCACAATGGAAATATACACTATTTATTCATCGGTGGAGGCTGTACAACTGATTCTATTCATCTATCCCTTTTTTTCAGAAACAAAAGACATTTTACATTATATCAGTATATCAAGTTGCGATTTAAAATGCCGCATTTACCTTGGAGATGGAAAGTTTATTTTTCATCTCAAAAATAATAAAATGCATCTTTGTCAAAGGTTTTTTTAAAAAGTACACTTATGACCAATTAAGATATGCTTTATAAAGATGTTTTTTTTGTCCATTTCTCCAGATGCTTTGTCTTTTTAACTGTATTTCAAAACCCTCTAAGCATCCAAATCTGCTCATTGACAACATATTTACAACTGTGAAAATATATGAATGTGAGAATCATTCATTCATACATTGGTGAAGATGATTTAAAACACTTGCATCCGTCCCTTCCAATTAAAACAGAGGATATGTATTTGGAAAAACCCATTCTGTCATAATTAAATACTAAAGCCATACACAATATCCATAGGTTTTTGCTGATAAATATATATTCGATGGGTGGATTTTTTTCATCTAGTCAAACAAACCATATCTTCATTTTCAAGTGAAGTATAAGCTGGTGAGGAACGCAATGTATTTCTTTCTTATGTTTGGGTCTCAGGAAGACATTTATCTTTTGGGTCTAGAAAACATTTGGAAACCCCTGCTTTACATAAATAAAAAACATTCCCACCATAAACCAACACAGAAAAGGCTCATTAAAAAGTCTCCAGAATGCAGGAAATTAAGAGTTTAATGCTGAATAATTTCATGTGGGACCCAGACCCCCCCCCCAAAAAAAAATATACAAATAAAATTCACATGTTACTAGTACATATAATATGGTATTAAAGCTATGGGTTAAAGCTCAAGAGAAACAGCGAGTGATTCAGTATTCTGACCTGATGGTAGACGTGACCAACTGTGTGACAATTAAAATGTAAGAACCCAACTGGCCCTAAAGTTTTGGTAAAATACAATAAAATAAAAGAAATACGGAGACACGACCCCTAAAGGTTTGTCTCCACTAGTTTAGAAAAAAACGTCTGTGAGTTTCGACAAGCCCGCCCACGTTTACACAAAAGCCGTCACAGTGTTCGCATCCACACCGTCTTAGTGGGTTTAGACTCGTTTCAGAGGGGGGAAGAGAAATGTGAGGTCTGAAGGGGTTAACGCAAACAGCTGCGCAAGAGCTCTGTAGAAATTAGATACAATATCGAGATATGATTTAAATCAGGAAATTACAGAATACGTTTACAAAGGCAGGAATGCTGCGGAGGAGCATTCGCTGCCAAATTTTACTCCTTCAGGTTTCCACACTTGCTTGCAATTGGCAAAATTAGCGGAGACTCTATTCTCAAAGCACAGACACTGGAAATTTGATTTATTTATTTTTTGCTGCATTATATGGTTTGAAAGAAACTAAGTCAGTAATGTAGCCCTGACCATTAAGCGCCACTATAGCTATAAATAACAGCAATAATACCTTTTTTTTATTTATGAATGTGTTGTGTATTTGTCTGTGTGGCTTATGTTTTGTCTTTTCAGTGATTATAGGTTTTGCACGAGTCGAAACATGACCTAAACGCCTGGTCATTTCACAGCCCTCTGATAAAAGCAGAGACTTTCTACTACGACCGCATAGACATTTTTGTCTCAATGAATTCCCCACCAAAGTGTGGAAAATACATTTCCAGAGGATGTATTAGAACAAGCCTTGGAAGAATGTGTATGTCGTGTCTATAACATACTGAATACTTGTTATGTCTTGTGGTCATAAAATCTGAGTATCAAGCTGAGGAACACAAAATGATAACATATAATTATATTGTATTATATTATATGACACAACCTCTTTTAAATGACATATTTGCCACAATGGGAGGCCGTTTTCACGTTGTCCTGAGTGTGTGAACATTTAGATTTCCTGTCCTATTTGGGAATAATTGGAAAACAAATCTAAACAGCGTACAGAGAAAAGCACAAAGGCCTGATGTTTCTAGTTTATTACACTACAGAAAGCTCTTCAGCCTCATGACTTAGACAATGCACGAACTCCCAGTTCCATGACAATGACTGGTGTTTTAAGAATGAATTGCACTAAACGACACTCATTTATCGAGGATGACAAACAGCACTACTGTGTTGATCTGTTGGGCCTATTTCTGAAAAAGACTTAATAACCAGTTTGTTTTTTTAATGAACGTTTTTGTAACATCTGGACTTATTTTAGATTCAATGTGTTTCAGAGACTTGACTAAAAGTACAAGTCTCTTTTGACTTCTATATATATATGTGTGTGATATATATATATGTTTTTTTCTTTCTTTCAGACATTAAACATCAAGAGGATTATACGCGAGGCCCTGGCCAGGATTTTAGAAAAACTGAAATCATCCAAGTGTCCAAGATGAAGCCTTCTCCCACAGTCAATGATGCCTCCTTTTTCGTTCAGAACTTGTTTTAGTTTCTCAGTAAAGTGATCGTTATTTGTTTTTGTTTATTTAAGTCTAACTGCCTTCTTAACCCTGCCTCAAAATGTTTTTTTTTTTTGGAAAGTACTTACTTGATGGTTGGATTTTTTTAAATAATTCTGGACTTAACTTATAGAATATATAACATATCCTGCACTGTACAGGTCTATATAATTTTACTGTGTTTCAATTTTACACATTTTAGTAATTTTACAAAAAGAATCCACAAATTCTTTTGGGGATTTTTTTTATTTTGTTTTTTTTTTTTTGCTAATTAAAAAAAAAACAATAATAATATTTTTCTATTTTCTGTTTTCCCCGTTGAAGAAAGTTTCTTGTTTTAATCTTTGACTAAAAGTGAAAGGCCAAATTACAAACTATCCTTTAAAAACCACAGGCCTGACATGTTTTATAATTATAATTTCGATGCAAATAAGGGACAAGATGCTCTGAAAAAAAAACAAAAAAAAAACGGGATCATTTCAAACGAAAGAAGAAGAAACAAAAATACCAGACAACATGTTGATGGTGTTTGATTTATACTTTAATGTATACTCGTTTTTGCTTTTACGTAAGTTTTCTTATTTTTGCAAAATAAAATAACATAAAATCGGGCATATTCATCATATTCATAAGAGCTGCGCGCGCTGACGCCGTGCACAGACTCATCGTATTTTTTTGTTTTTTTTTTGTTTTTGTTTTTTTGTTTTTTTACAGACTCAACATGTTTCCTCTGTGAGCGCGATGAATAGGGGAAAAAAAAAATAACCAGTTACAACATTTAATATCCATAAAAATGTCACATATAACATTACGATATATTCAGACGTGTCACCGGGCGTCACGTGGCCTGGCGTGCCTATGACGTTACAAAAAGAAATTAAATTAAATATAAATAGCGGCCACAGAATAATCAATAATCAATCATAAAATGTCGATATGTACAACTGTGCAACATGGCAACACGTTTGGATCATCACACCACGAGCATGTCGAGTCCACTGTGTACGGACACACACGTGTCAGGTATTATCAGCTGTCCGAGTCCACCTCGCTTTTACTCTCCTCCGTTTTCTCCGCGGACGTTTTGGTGGATTTGTTCCATTTCTGTGAGTTCTCTGATTCCTCTGACGAAGACCTTTTCTGCCTCCTCCACTTCGCGCGTCTGTTTTTGAACCACACCTATACGTGATAAGAAAGGACAGTTTTAATAACCGAGCCGAGTTGGTTTCTCTCTATATCTTTTTTTTTTTTTTTTTTTTTACTCCTTACTCTTTAAATTCACACAGGCCTATAATTAATACATAACTTTTTTTTTTTTTTTTTTTTATCTTGATTATGATTTGCCACGTTTGTTCAGTTCTTGGTCGTTTTTGTTTTCCCGAAACGCTGTTCGAATTAATGTTCTCACCTAGGTCTATTTTTTATTTTTTATTTTTTGTTAGTTTATTCCAAATAATGTTAGAATAATGCTTCATTATAATTCGTTTGCTCCGTTTACAACGCGCTATTTGCTCATTTAGAAATGCACTTCCTTTCTTTCCAAATCTGAAACATTTTATTTGACAGGTTATTTTGAATTATTAGATTATTATATTTGAATAAAGTTCATCTCGGCTCACATGCGCCGCGAGGACCCTGACGTCACCGCTGGATGAGATTTACTTTCTCGCGATAAAATAAGATGAAATATTCCGCTTCATTGAATTATTTCATTGTTTTGTATTTCATTTTGTTTTAGTCTACTCGTTTTTGTTTATTACAGTTGTCCATAAAAAACCCATGTTGTCCTTACTTATTTTAAAGTAATTGAATATTAACTTCACCTGTTTTATGAACGAAATATACAAAATATTAAGCTATGCAAAGACGTTAAATATGTAGACTATATCTTAGTCTAATTATTGTTTTTTTTTGTTTTTTTTCATGACATACTATGGAATACTTCGCAAATTCCTGTAATAAATGAAATGTCCAATCGGCCATTGACAACTGCAGGTCTATAATAAGCCACTCATTAATAATAAAAACATAATATTGTAATACTGGGCTCATAATAATTAGTTTAATGTAAAATAATTCCCCCCGACTCCTTCTTCTGCTACAATATCTCATATTTTAAAAGCGCAATACCGACGGAATATTATTTTGTCTCATGTGTTTAAGGTAGAAACAGTTCTAATCCACGAGGTGAAAGGTTAAAAAGCAGTAGGAAGTAATAAAGAGCGTCTCTGACCTCGACCTTCTCCTCCCGAAGGTGGACTTTGCGGGCCAGCTGTTCCCGGGTACCGACGTCCGGGTACTTGGTCTCTTGGAAGAGGCCCTCCAGAGCCTCGAGCTGCTCGTCGGTGAAGATGGTGCGGTGCCTCCGCTTCCTGCGGCAGTGCAGCTGGTTGAGGAGCTGCAGCTCGGTCCGCGACAGGCTGCCCATGTTCATGTAGGACATCATCTGGTGCGGGACCGGAGAGATCAGAACCGAGCCCGGGCTGTCGTAACCTGCAGGTACAGACGCAGAAAACATCACACATGGGTGGAACCGATTCGACTGTCGCCGTGTGTGAACAGTGTTTATGAGCGATGTGATTGGAAACTCTGGCTTCGGTTGTACAGCCTCCGTGCAGATTACAGCTGATGCGGAAAATAGAAGCAGAGTAGAAACTTTGGAATTAGCTTTGCCTTTATATGGATGTAGGGATTTTAGTTCATGCATAAAATAATAAACTCTGACACACTCTTTAACTGAGTGCAGGCTGAGTTTAGCTTTGCATAAAACACGCAGTAACATCAGTCTTTCGCTGTATACAAATAGTTCACGCATGAAGCAACAGTCTAGAAATACACCAGCCTCAACAGTGAGGCATTAAACCCAAACACAAAGTCACCACACGGCAGACACCGCATGAGGATGCTTTCATGTGTTTGGAATACATGTCCATGCGTTGGATACTTTTGTAGAAACCACCTCATTTTGTTGTAATAACTTTGATTTACAGATGTCACCAAAATATCAAGCATATAATTCTTTGCACAAGTGGCCTCAAATATAACTCTACCTCGTGCACGAGCTGTCATAAATAGGCTCCAGGCATGTAAACACAAATGGTTTCATATTAAAATATTTCATTCTAATATGAGCGTCAAAACTGAGCTCGGCGCGCGTTAAGCAACCGTTACGCAGCGTCAGGCAGAATGAAAACACTTACTAACTTACTAACACATACTAAATGACAACTATTTGAGACATCACATATAAGAATGAAAACCAAAAAAATACAGATTAAAGCTAAAAGTGTCGAGAGATGCGGGTGTCCTACCTGCAGGGATACAGGGGCACTGTTGCGGGCCGAGGCCGGGCACAGAGCCGCAGCACGGCGGCCCTCCCCCGGTGCCTTGGACGTGCAGCTGTCCGTAGTAGTAGCCGTTATATCCTATCCTGGTCCCGTTCACTGACTGAACCCCAGGAGGAGTTGGGCCGCACGTGGCAGAGTACAGTCCGTTGTAGTCAGTGTAAATAGAGTCCGTGAGGCCGGCGGACAGCACTACCGGGCCGCTCCGGTGCAGCAGCAGCGGCTCCTTGCAGCTCGGCCGACCGGACAGGATGCTGTCTATGCTGAACATCCCGGCGGGCATCACACCGGTGCACGGTACGGCTCGGAAACAGGAAAACGGAAAACTTTGGAAGGTAAAAGCTGGTCAGTTAAGATAAAAAAAAAACGTCCTGGACCGAAAGACTTCCGGGCTCCGTGGAAAAGTTCCCTAAAAGTGCGTCATGGTGACTCTATACAGGCGACTTTTTCTTCGCAGCATGCGCGGCTCCGTGAGCTCGTCTCTGAGATGCGGACTGGTGGTTTTGACTGGACCAGCTGAGAGCAGGGCTGCTTTTATACCGGGCTGACGTCACGGCGGAGCGCGGCTGCTCTGGGATCAGCGCCGCAGCTCCCCGCGTGAACGGCCGCGGATCTGTGTATTGAGAATTAATTCAATTAAGATAATCCGCACTGTTTGCAGACTCTGGTTTTTTTTTTTTTTGGAAAACTCTGTTACGCGGCCGGAGAAGGTCTTCCTACAGAGTAATCCGATTACTTCCTTGTCAGTGAAGGCATCGTAATCCATCGAACACATTTAGTCCACATTAGTGTTTACAATGAGGAGGCGGATACGGCCCATTTCCATCAGGTCACCGAAGAAGAAGGAGGCGAAGAAGTGAAAAACGAACACCGAGAAAAGCAGAATGTTAAAATCCAATTAAACTCGTGTTGTCGGGGAATTTTACTTGTTGTTTGAAGGTTTAGGGGAAAACATTTCATGAATAGACTGATCGGATTATTGCAGCAGCCCTTTTAGCTGCGTCCTGCGAAAAGATGTTTTGTCCCAAAAAGATAAATGTAATTAATACAATACACAACATTAGGCCTACCAAAATGCTTTTTAACACTCAACTAAAAAATAATACATTCTTTACTTTCATGAATTATATGTTGCCTCGTTTGTATATTATTTATAGGAGCCGACATATACAAAATGTATGTGCACAACATATAATAATATTTGTGCGGATTTACAGCGTCCAGGCCAACAGGCCTATGCGCCCAACAAAAACGATTATTATTAGACTATTATTCAGCCTCCGCAGATTTTTAATTCAGCATAAAACCCCTGTCGAAGTTCATATAAAACGACTTCAATTGATGTAGATTTGAAGGGGACGACGACGCGTCAAAATTAAGGCCTTTATTTATTTGCCTGTCTCCTTCTCTACATGGGTAAATAAATACTAACGATATTTTCATGTCAGACAGAGACAACCGAGCATTATATTTGGGTTCATCTCATTATCCGTCCTCCGCTCGCTGCTCTGTGGGGAGCAGATCAGCGCGTTTCCTCCCCGACAGCAACTCCTTCTCTGCGGGTCAACAACACGGGAACATTTCCCCCCTGACCGGGATAAGATAACGACCCATTATCGCCTCCATTCAGCCTGGGGGGGGGGGGAACTTATTGCATATTTACACCGCTAATCAACATAGGCTTAGTGGAAGGAGGGAGACTGTGGGGCCGCTGGCTGTGGAGGAACGTGGATTCCCAGTTCAGACCTTAATGGCACTCACTGATTGCATTTAACAGTCAATGGGGTCTTAACACATGCTCACGCCGGCTGACAGATAAGTTTGTGATTTGAAAATGTGCCGTTTAGATATGGGGAATGATTAGCGCGGCTCTGCGTGAGGCCAAGCGCCGCTTATTGTCCTCCACTAAGGCGCTAAAACAACAGATTTCAATCAACTCCACAGATGAATTACTCCTATTTGTTTTCCTGGGCGACAATATGAATCATATTATTTCAACGTGCTGCTTAAATGTTCTACAAAGCACTTCCGCAGGTAGGCGTCAGCTTAAAGACTGTCAGGTGTTTCCCCCAAATACATTTTGTTTTTTGTAATTAGGCAGTTTGTTTTGACACGGGTTATTTAAAAAAAATATATATCACATTTTCCGATTATGTATCAGCCGTAAACTGTTCACACCCAGAGATTGTTTTTGCTAAAATCCTGAACAATTATGCAGTGAAATGATTCAGTGAAAACAAATAAGAATGGACTTCAAAAAGGTTAATATACCACATTGCATCCCTGATCTATTTATGTCGCAATTCTGCATTTTTACACAACATATTTCAACCATATGCACTTTCCCTTTGCATAAGAAATACATTATAACTCCTACTTATGTTATTCTCTTATCTTCTTTAATGTCACCCTTTATGAGGCTTTGTATTAAAAAAAAATGCTACCACTGCCATAAAAGTCAGGAGTTGTTCTCGGTTTAAGAAATAACTAATTCTTTACAGAAGAAGAATGTGTGGTTTGTGTGTGTTTGGTTGAAGCTGAAGCCTACAGCTCCCTCTCACACTGCTCACTGGAAGCCAGTCTCACTCCTGTCAGCCTGCATGCTCAGTGAGGAGGAAAGAAAGAAAAAAAAAATGAAATGCTTCATCAAGTCCCTTTAGGACCGTAAAATAAAATACACCTGTGTTTATTACCATTACAGCAAAAATACAGAGTAGGCTCATCGTTCAGAATAAGGAGACAAACGGCACAATGTTGCAGAGAATGGAATATGACACTTAACGTACATAAAAATGTCTTTAAGGATTTGTGCACATCCTTTTATTTTGTTTAGTTTTCCAGCTATTTTTAAAAAAAAAATGTGGTTAAGAGTCAGACTCGTAAACCTTACCCTTCCGCATGTGGCTCTGTTTCCTCACCTCAAAAAGCAACTTTAAACGCACCTCAGCTGCTCATGTAATGTATATTTTTTTTAGATGTGTGTGTGAAAATGTATATATGTAGATATAGATATATCTATATATATGTATATACAGAAGGGTATGAGGATAAGAGAAATCTCCTGTTTGATGTTGTGTTGTTTCATATGTAGTGTTAATCTTTATTTTCCTGTATTTTTTTTTGATTGGTCGATGTGTAATGCATGTTTCATGATTTTACGAGATGTGTTATTTTCTTCTGTGCCTTTTTAACACACGTCTACTGATTCACTGATGCACCGTCTATGTAAAACAAAAAAAGAAAAACAGAAATAAAGGAATAGAAAAAAGGGTTGTTTTTTTTTTTTAAATAGCACAATTCTTCCGGAGCTTTAGACGAATAAATTCACCCTCGTCTTCATTCAAGTAAGAGCAGAATCAGTGGTAATATTTAACACTTGCCCTTATGATCAATCAAAGAGCAGCAGTCTTAGCTCCCTGCTTCTGGATATTCTATACACATTTCTAGTAAGATGAAAAGCAAAACAGGATTTTTGGCTTTAAAATTAAATTTAAATTTTATTCCCTACCTGCATTCCAGCTCAAATTATTTGCAGGTGGATCTAATTTCAGTGTGACATGTTTTATTTGTGTTAAATAGCGTGGTTTTTCTTCCTTTCCCGCATGCATGAATGTGATAGAAAGCCTGGCTTGTTGTTGCCTTTTGATATGGAAAGACGTTTCTTGTTGCCTGAAAAGCCTTTTCTGTAATACAGTCACACTGTGATTCCAGCCCCAGTGCAGAGTGGGAGAAAACTGTGCCATATGCTGTTATTATTTTCACATTTATTTCTATATTTCGACTTCCAAGTGGCAGTGAAAGGACCGAGTCAAAAGGGATTGCTACAAAACGAAACGTCCATTTGAAATTAAAAGCTGTGGAAAAGCACAGTGAAGGCAGCACTTATAGGTGAATAGAAGCGTCAATCAGGCTGCAGATGGAGGCTGAAGACTCACAAAGCTACAATAGCAGAAGCATCTTTATATATCAGAGCGCTGATCTGTAAAACCTGGTTAAATACGGCAAATAAAACAGGGAGACTTGGTAATGCATACTACAAGAAGGGATAAATACATGGTGAGGGCTGTCCAGGCTTTCACACTGATGTGTTTTTACATTAGACTGCAGGAGAAAGTAGCATCTGCATAATTTACATATTTGTTACATCAAAAAACAGCAAATGTATATACAGTACATGGATACATTCGTGCATCGGTCATTTTTCAAAATAAAACAAAAACTTTTCAATATTTGTTTCAAAACCAAAATTATGAATGGATAACTGCCCATGTTCCTGTTTTCAATTTATTGCTCAAATTAAAAGTGTGGGGGGGTGAGGAACACAATTTGTGGTCTGGGTATCGTCGGATAATCTGTAATTCATTTGTAGTTAAATGGAAAAAAACAAAAAATGCAAATCGGTTTTTGTTTCAAAATCAAAAATGCCAAAACCGATACCAAAAACCAATCAAGAAATGTCTGTTTTGGGTTTTTTTTTTTTTTTTTGGTGATTCTTTTCTCATTTTTCATTTGGAAATCTATTTGTTATACATAATGCAACTAGATAGATAGATAGATAGATAGATAGATAGATAGATAGATAGATAGATAGATAGATAGATAGATAGATAGAT
>JAPQRN010000016.1:6993707-7010205 GCA_037367275.1 Coranthus polyacanthus
AAAAGTATTTCCTCAAACCTGAACGTTGATTGCTATAGTATCACAGTACAAATATTAACAGTTAAACGTGGGGGAAACAGCCAGTAAATGAATTGTTAACTGCAATACTTAGTAGTTGCAGCCCTGGCGCGGTTTGTGGCTGAAACAGTGCCATTTAAATCTGTGTTACTGAACTTTTGATCTTTTCTGGATCTTCGTCTATTGTTTCCTGTGGCAACAGGTTCAAGCTCGATATTTCCTTGAAACATCAACATTGCTCTTGTTTACAAAATTCCAATTTCCTGCAGCGTGCTAACGGTGTTATTGTTCTGGAACACAGTGTGAAATGCAGCGAACCTTGTTGTGAGCTTTGAAGAAACATTAGTGGAAATGCTGCGTGCATCTGAACACTGTGACATAAGTGCTGAGCTTTTTTTCCCACTAGTGGGATACACAAGCGCAGTGCTGGCATATACTGCAGGGTAATATGTTACTGGGGATTGGACAAACTGGTGGTAAGTCACGTTTCCATCGCAGATCGGTGGAAAGACCCTCAATCATACTCAAAACACGGTCAAAAGGCAATAAAAGAAAGTCACATTAACCTGTTAAAATGAATGAGTGCGTGTTTCAATGCATGCGATGCTTGTGTGGGACCTCTGCAGGCCTCAGGGCTTGAAGCAGCTGCAGTTCGGACTTACCTTAAGGCAGCTTATGTAACGGTCAGTCATTTATTATTGATGCAGAGGTTGGAGCTTCATCCCCGCCGCCCACCCAGGGCTTCTTCTTCTCATTCCCATGTTGAGAAAGCATGTCATTTGAATATTTAAAGGGCCAGTGTATACGATTCAGAAGGGTTCAGGAGGATCTAATTGGAGACATGGGACGTAATCAGAATCAGAATTATGTTATCATTGCTGCGCGATCACGCAAAAATAAGAATCGCCGACAGCGTCTTCCATTTTTCTACAGAACGGGCTTCTTCTTTTTTCCACTTTATAGCGGGTGGTTAAGGTCTATTACTGTAATCTATGATGTCTGAGTGTGGGCCAGAGTTGATATCTCCTTCATTATTCAATTCAATTCAAAACTTTATGAAGAACACAGCTCATGCGGAGGTCCACAGAACAATGAAATAAGTCAATTCAAATAGAAATAGACAAATATATATAGATTAGATATAGAAATGATCACACTGTACCCTTTGCTTTTGTTTTTAAGGTTTACTTTGTTTACATTCTCAGCTAAAACACCTAATATTTCAATGTTTTGTTGTTTTACTTGATTGTATTCATGCGTATATTTTATCATTATTGACAATTGGGTGTAACGTTCTATTTGACCTCCGGGTTCCCAGATGTCACGGTCCACATCTCCATGATGCCATGAGATACCAGGCCGATGCAGACTAGGTCCTGCAGATTTCAGCTTCCAGGCACCAAGGCATTGTGACAAAACTGACCGTGACGTATCAGAACCCCGGGGTCCGACACGAAGATATATCCCTCCGACAAATCCTCATTTTTGTGATGTGCCTCGGTCTACAAGGTTTAAAATTGAACTGTATGATCCTGTCAGCCTGCAGATTACAGAGCATTAGTAGTATTAAAGGGAGGGTGATACGTGAAGCTCCAACCGAACCGTTGATTCACTCCAGCTGAAAGACGCAACCAGAGATCTTTCGCACATAATTTTGTCTATTTTGTCAGGAAAAAAAAACCAACCCTGAATCTGGCTTTAGCTCTGCCCCCCCACCCCCCCCACCCCCAAGCCACCGGTAGATCATCTGACACTTATAGCATTGTTTCAAACTTCAGATTGCTTCTCAGAATGTACCACGGTTGCCAAAGCCTTTGTCTAACATTTGTTTCCACAGCTCTTGGTACGTGGTCGAGCTTCATTGTTGTCTTCCATCTAATATGGAATTTATGTTCGTTCCTTGATTCAAAGAAGGCTGCAGTCGCCTCATTGCTCCACACATGCCTGATGTTTTCTTCTGCTGCCATTTTTTCCCCCTCTCCTATAGTGGAAACTTGAGCGACATTTAAGTCTAGTGATTTCTGTACGACTGAATCTGTTTCCATTGCATTTACCTTTTATCGATACAACTTTCCAAGACCCGCCCGCACTCCGTTAAACCCAAATATAGAAACCCACAACATCTGAAACACAAACTGGGATTTCTAGAAATAAATACAGATGAGAGGGAGATTTCCTCTGAGGCGCATATTTGAATGCTGGCCCACATTAACCCGGTGAAATATTTAGGAAGTTATTTTTCCTCTTTATGGATGCAAGTCAGGGCGTCCCAGCCCACACAATACGAAGGCCCATGTTGCATAACCAGTTTAGAGAGCAGAGTGATCATCCTACTCGTAGCAAAACAGGACGCTGTTAAAGCGAAAGAAGCCACCAAAGTGACGGTATTAAACTTAAATTCGATCCTAATCTTTTGTGAGCTAAAGTTAGCAAGCCCCATGCCGTTATCATCTGGAGTAATCTGTATAAAAGCCATCTGGTACATCAACAAATAATCAAATCACACAGAAACCTTCCACTGGAACAATGTATTTTGGTGGCACTTTACAGCTCGGCGATAACATGGTAATTCCCCAATGTTCCCAACGTTCCCTTTTGTTTGAAGGCAACGCTGTAGAAATGAAACATGTTTAATGCTGTGACGCGTTACCTGGAAACGCTTGTGGTAGTTTCTGTGTAATAATAACTATGAATCAGGGTCACATGTTTCCATGTAATTTCATATTAGATTAAACCAGACATCAAGAGGCAAGAGCCAATCAGGACTTAGATTCCATACAAACGACCAATCAAATACATGGTGTTGATTTAACACGATTCTTTAAGCTGCAAACAAATCGCGTGCGACCGATGTGAATCACTGAATAAAAACCAACAAATGATTTTTTTTTTCGGTCTTTTGCAGCTTTTACATTTGTGCGGCTACTGTACGTTACAATAAGACATTCACTACCATATATGAGCTTCATCTAAATCCGATACACACACACCTGGCTCTTCAAATACAACGGGTTGTAAAGGTCGAACGTGACGTGAAGTACCAGATACAAAGGACAAAGTGCATCTGTGACGATCTGTTCACAGGATGTGTTCAAGTCACTAATGGCATCGTTTAACCATGAGGAGAACAAATAATTGTTAGTGTTTATTTTATCTAGAGTAACTGTGTAAATACATTTCAGGTAAAACATATCAAAACCTTAAACTGCACCATGTTTCCTTTAAATAAAAATGTTTTCTTGTCAGACAATACTTACGTATATATGTATATGTACGTTTTGTTTTGCTCTTTTATTAATTTTGAGTTTTAATTTTCAATATTCTTTCAAAAGGACAAATGTTTTGCTAATTGCTGATAATAAATGTATGATTTATTTTGTGCTTCTTTGTTCTGTCTTTTCTTTCTTCTTCTTTTAGGCTTGAACTGTTAATCGCTTGGATCCATCCCATTCAATCGAATCCCTTCCAGTGTTTGAATAATGAACAAGATGCGAACTCTACTGAATCTTTTAATATGAAAAAGCTCGACATTCCTCTGCATCAGTCACTTAATATACCACAAATACTGTGAGCTTTTTATCTGGAGCGACCCCGATGCAACTGTTAGAAATAAATAGGAATACATTGCTTATTATTTTTAATTGAACGGAGGGGAATCGTATAGTGCATGTATATATATAAACGACTTTACGACTATTTTTGTAATGAGAAAAAAAAAAATTTTATGCAACAAAACATCTCACAATTTTCATTTTTAATACTATTAACACTACTACTAATGGTAATAATAATGTATAAATATTAGGAAGGAGTACAAAACTAAATAAATCAGTGCAATGACAGACAAATAAATACTATATAATAATATAGGCTAAATTAAATCATATTTTTAAAAACCTAGATAATGAATAATGACCGATTATAATTTTTTAAAATAATATATTTCTCCATGTTTCTATACAAAAAAAAGTACAATTAAGAACAATTCATTTTATCTTAGGGTTTTTATTTTAATCAAAGTCTTAATAAGGCAATTAAGACGACGTGGTTTCCATGGTAACATTTTGTTACCATGGAAACCTTGTAAGTAGCTACTTTCTGTCAGCGTGCATGATGCAAAAATGATGAAACTGTAGAGTTTAACCAGAAAATGCACGTTTGTTTTTTGCTGCACGCCTGTAAATGTCACATAAATGTCTCCAACTCTGACAACTCTCTCTGACACGAATGGACCTATCACTGTCCTTAAAATATGTCTGTTTGCATCAATGTACTGCTCAGTCCATGTGAGCAGAGGGGCCGCTGATTCAAACATTTGATGTGTTACGTCTTTTTAATCTACTGATGCTTATTTTTTTTGTAAATTTGAAAACGTTTTAGTCTTATTGTTTATTCAAGATGATGAAATAAACCTCAGGGCTTTTAATGTCCACAACACAATCTGTTGCATTTTGATACTTTGGCCCTTCTTTATATTTTATAGTGCAAAAAAACAAATTATTTTAGTCATAGGCAGATGTTTGTGTTTGCACGACTGGCTGCAGTTTGTTTATTTCATAAAGATGTGGTGTGCGGACTGTTTTTATCCTTCTCAGGTTTCACCCGATGAAATGACAACAACGACCAGTTTTCTCTTTTAAGGCTTCCATTTCCACAGCACCTGCACTGAACCAGTCAGAAGTAAAAGACTGCTTTGGTGAATACCTGAACATCCTTCTGGCTCTGCCTTTACAAGTGAAGCCAGAGAAGTCTTACAACGCAGACAGAATGGTGGAGCTGGTTGTAGCAGAGGTGGCGAGGAGAGTCAACAAGTCGACAGATGTTCTCCGGCAGAAAGACTCCTCAGAACCTGCTGAGACTAGAGAGTCGCCTCCATCCACAGTACCGGAGATGGTGGTCTGTGTCACCAGAGTGCTGAAGGACTATGTTATAAAGAATAACCTCCTTCCCTCAAAAGACCTCCTATTACATCCTGCGTCGTCAGTGCTTGCAACAACAGAGGATCCACTGGTTTCAAGCATCCAAACTGAACAGGAGTTGCCGCAGGAGGACATGAGATTTCTTTCTGTCTTCCTGTGCAAACTGTCGGACGGCATCGCTTGTTCCACAAACACATCTGTGTTGGAGATGGACTTTGGACGGGATTTTGGAGGCTCTCACAGTGAGAGTGGGATCAGAAGGGCTCCCTCTCCCACAAACTGTTGGGAATCTCCACAAGTCCGTCTTTAAAAAGCTTTGCAAGGAGTTTGGGTCCTTGATGCGTCTACATATGGCCATCGGACAGACAGGGATGGTGTTCTGAAGAGGCGCTTTTCAGGACATTAAAGGCGGAGCTGGAGGAGTCAGCGAAAGAAAACACCGGCTTCTTTGCAAGAGTCGGAAAGCGAAGGACGAAGCTCTCGATGTAACAGTCGATCTACGCTCCTGCCCTCACCTATGGTCACAAGCTGTAGGCGGTGACCAAAAGAACAAGATTGTCGGTAGGGTGAGTATTTTTTTTAATTTCTTTGAATAATTTCTTTAGACTTTCTTTTCTTTGTTTCGCATATGTCTTGTAAAGAAGGTGTACATTTCTGTACACACAACACTTCCGTCTGTCCGTCCTGGAAGAGGGATCCCTCCTCTGTGGCTCTTCCTGAGGTTTCTTCCTTTTTTTTTCCCTGTTAAAGGTTTTTTTTGTGGAGTTTTTCCTCACCCTTAGCGAGGGTCAAAGGACAGAGGGTGTTGTGCCTTGTAAGTAAAGCCCATTTCTTTACATGTAAACAGAAACAACGCTATCTTGATAGTGTCACGCTCTTAAAAAGGATTGGTATGGTTGGAGTTTGAAACAGGACAGACTAGTCTCTTAGTTTTTAACAATGCATATACCTTTGAAGCAGGCATCAAAGCTTCAAAGGTATATGCATTGTTATATGCTATACAATGCATATTTGACGTTATATATAACTCCCCATGACTGTCTGCAGCTGTGTGTTGATTTAACTGATCTTATGGATGGTAATGATGCAGCCTGTGTTGCAGGTAAAAATGTGTTTTTGTTTAGGGTTATATGTGGTTTGTGTTGGTACTCTGGCTCTGCGTTTTCATCGTTGGTTTATGGTGTCTTATATACACATATGATGTGCAAGACACAATAGTAAATTAAATCAAATTAAATCAATATATGTATTGTGTAGCTTCAAATGCATGTAGCTTTGAAGCTATACAGTGCATATTATGCAATACTTTTTCAGTCGTCTACTTAAGTGTATCCTTGTGAGGCAGACGCTGTTTTCATATGCGGAGACTTCAATAGTGATAAATAAGACTATACTGAAGACTCAGACTATGTGTTGATTTTAAAGCTATTGCTTCAACTGATCTTATGAACTGTAATGATGAGGCCTGTGTTGATCTCATTGGGGACAGGTGTAAAACTCCTTGTTTGTTTAGGATTATATGTGGTTTGTGTTGGTACTATGGCTCTGCTTTTTCACGGTTGGTTCACGGTGTCTCGTAAGCTCATCTGGGCTGGGCATATGATATGCACTCGGAGACCAGCCTGTCCTGTTTTTAAGAGTGTGACGCTATCAAGACAGTGTTGTTTTTGTTTCCATGTCAAGTAACTGGCTTTACAATGTGTAATATGCATCTGTCTGTCCTTCAATAAACAACAATTTAAGAATTACTGCTTTGATTTTTTGCTTTGATCATTATTCAATCATATTCATATTAATATGTTCAGTAGGTCAGTACATTTGCAGAAGATATGATTGCCATTGACTACTGTATATGGTTTTTGCCTCCGTCATGGCCGAAGGCTGTAACTGGTCCTCCTGGCCAGCAGATGGCCCCGCCTCCAGGCTGCAGGATTCACAGCCTGGGCAAGACATGTAAACCAATAAAAATAAATAAAAAAAAAAAAAAAATCATAATTCAAACACTACCAGGCCACTGATTATTCCCTAATGAACCAATTACAATGAGGTAACCAACCCCGAAGTCGCCTGTGCATCAGGAAGCACACGACACAGCCATCGTGAGGAGGAGGAGGAAGCGTCCGTCTCGCACTTTAAATACTACTTTATGTCAGTGGTAGATCCATGAGTTTGCGCTGTCTGGTAAACAGACGACTGCTTGGATTCAGGAGACGAGGCAGAGGATGAGACCAGGCCTGAGATCGATGGTTACGTTTACAAGTTAATAGGAGATGCTGTCTGATAATTTTATGCTCAAAAATGCAGTAAATATCTAGTGTTAAGTATGAAAAGTGAGTAAGGCATACTTATTTTTCATTGGTTTAGAGCAGTGTTTGCCATGCTTTTTCAGCTCGAGATCCAAAAGAGATATGTGGTGTCTCCTCAGGACCCAAACTTACTAAAATATGTCATGAATTGCCATTGATCTACATTTTTACTGACTCTTCCACCGTCAAAACGCTGTCTCTGAAAGTCTCTTTTTTTATGTCATCTTTTTGCCGTCTTGTACCGTTTCTAATCTCAGCATCACAATCTGTTGTAGTTTGATACTTTGGCTCTTGTTTATTATAATTACTGTCATCCAAACAGCGCACGCCATATTTCATCCAATCCCAGAGCTAAAAACGGTCCAGCACGTTACTCCGCCGCCGTTCCTCTCTGTGTTGTGGATTTTCATGTGGCTTAATCTCACATGTAATCACATATTTGTGTCGGCCCGTTGGTGTGTTCGCGGCCGCTATCTCTAAGTGCATCAGCCTTAATTGCTTATGGAGAATGTGGAGAATGCCGCAGACGAGAGGGACAGGGTGCAGAGAGTGCACAGACTTCAGTCTCATTATATGTCAAAAGGCTCTGGAAGCTGCGATGAACATGTTTTTTTTTTTCCTTCCACCTCGTTTTGCATGTGTTGACCGATTTGCTTGCACACGTCCGGTTGCGTTGACGCTCTCTTCACAAGAAGTTGTTTGGATTTGAACGGAAGGGACGACTGCTGGACGTAGACGACGAAGATAAGGGAGAATGGCCGCTTTCTCACAACCTGACGAAAGATTCCTGACCAATTTAAACAGGCTGTTTTAGTGTACGGAACACTGTGGACTTAAAACAGAAATAAAGGCAGGCCTGTGACGTTCAGCTGTTTAGTGTTCTTGAACTGGATTCTGGTTCAAAAGGTGAACAGACTAAAAACAGTGTTTGAACTAAGGGGTTCCTCAAGTCATGGGAGCTTTGAAAACAGGGATGTGGATGAACACAGTCAACACAGCTGGAGGGTGAATGTTCAGTTTAGCAAAGAAGTACGCAGATATTTGATGCCACATTTGTGGTAATAAATCCGGAAATTGTTGAGATATTTCACTCCACTGTCCCTTTGTACAGAAACTCAGTATTGGGGCCAATACTATGAACAAAAGTCATAACATTAAAACAAAAAAAGTCACAATATTACAAGAACAAAACTTTGTTACTCAGCTGCCATTCATTTTACATTGTGCGAGTACCAGCGCAGTACGGTATTTTACGGAACACGTTCCACTACGAGCTGTTAGCACGAATGTTGCTATGCTAACCTGTTTATTCAAAACCTTGTATTGTGATTCTTCAGTATCTTTCCACTCTACAGTGTTCAGTTTTAGTCTACGTTAGTCTGATTTACACAGATGCTTTACAGTTACGTTAGCGTAAAAACATTTATGGTTCATTAGAAATCTTCGGTGGGACAAGTTAGGATGTTAGGAGGTCTTGGTAATTAATGGAAAACACTTACTTACTTCATCAGCTATAGGGTTAGGGTTAAATACTGCAATAGTATGATCCAAAAAGATGCAAACATGGAGGGACTCTAGTCTGATAACAACAAGAAGACAATAACATCACACACATCCTCCAGAAACCAGGGAAAACCTGTCACAGTTTGGATGTAACTCGCCTACATTTTGTGAAAAGCGACAAGATTGTGATTCAGATCATGGATCATGATTCTACCTCAAAAGATTGTCATATGATCTTCGGCCAGATCGCCCAAACATATCTGTATGTATAATGTATATGTAAGAACATTCTCATAATATTTAAACTTTTCTTGAAATATTACGACTTAATCCCTGTGATATTATGACTTTTTTTCTCTCAAAATATTACAACTTTATTCTCAAAATATCAGATGTTTTTTTGTCCTCAGGGTAGCCCTGATCCTCCTTCCTGATAAACTGCTTGTAAACTGGAGGAAATACTATCATTACGACAAATAGAGGAAAACCCTGATCCTGGCTAGAGATGATTTGTAGGTTTCTCCCCAGTTACTACTTCATCTGTAAAGTTGAAAGGAAGGATCTTCGGGAAGGCTGTGCAGCCTCCCTGCAGAATTTGAATCGTCCATCCTATTTGGCTGCAACATGTAAATGAATCTGAGAGCGAAAAAAGGAAGATTGTATTATTTGTTTGGTGCGATCACCCACAGTTTTGAATAACTTTTGAATCCTTTAGCTCCGATGGTTCAGATGACTCTTAAGAATCAGGTCAAGTCAAACTTTGCTTTTGTCAAAACACAAATGATCAATTGAATCAAATTGATCATTTGTGATAGGAAGCATTAGATAGACATGTAACTACATTTTATGTAAGCTTTAAAATCTACTTAGTTGCACATTTTTTAACTACATTTTTAACAAGAGAAACTCATTTTCTTATATTAAATATTTTGGTTGCATTACATGCACGCTGCAAGTTGATCTGATGAACCTTTTTAAACTCATTTTCAACATATGTTTTTAAGTAACCAGTGGTGTGTGTTTTATGGTGTTGTTCGAGGGCCAAAGTTTTGCAGGAAACTTACGACGACAACTTGGAAGCACATGTATTATTTAACAGAAATGACTGTATTAGTCGTGGTTTAGAATTGATGTCTGAAGTTGTCACATTCTTCTACTCGAGAGTGCAGTTTTGTCAGGAACATTATGCCATTTATCAGAACATTTGGCTGTGACAGAGCTGGCAGCGAAGATGTAAACAGGAAGTGAGACATAACTCTTCCTCTAATCAACGCCGCAAACTTCACAGGCTTTATTAGACTTGTGTTACGCGCTGAGTCGACCGCTCCGCACCAAGAAAATGTACGTGCTGTAAAGAATATTTATGTCTATATCCAGAAGAGTGGGCAGGCAGAGTTTCCTCCTCAGCGGCGTGACTCATTCTCCAGTGTGGAGGCAGGAGCAGGTGTCAGTCATGACGGTGTCTTCGGGGCAACGTTTCCATCAGAAGCCGCAGACAAGGTTAGACCTCCTTCCATCTGAGAAACAGGCCAGCAGGGCAGACGCTGTGCCTGCAGGGCCCTCGGCCAATCAGGAGCCCGATGTCACATGGCAGGGGAGGCTATATTTAACTGTATCTGGGTCTAAAGACAAGCACATGTAGATTTCAGGCTGATATTACATTCATTTGTCCTTGAATCGAATTTGATTCCTTTAAATCTCCACTAATCAATATTTTTTGAAGTAAACAATGGATCAAATGTTGCGTAAATGTAGCAGAGAGTTGCCCACACCACTGCAGAGCCTTTGTCTCTTTTAGCTCATTGTTTTGATTTTCTACCCAACAGATCTGCTCTTATTAGGGTTGGAAAAAAAAATATTGAGACAGGAATATATCATATTATTTCCTCTTTATACATTACTGATGCACTGGTGCAAAGTATTAATATTTTTTACTAAAGCCCTGGATATATGTGGACATTGAGACATTGTGAGGCGGAGGACATTTTGGACAATTCAGATCATCCTCTTCATCACATCCGGACCAATCAGAGAAGCAGCTGCAGTGGACGACTCACCTCACTGCGACGCAAGACTGAACGTTGTAGATGATCCTTCATCCCCACGGCATCCGACTGTACAACACCTCATTCAATGGAAGATAAGAATCTGAATTGAAACAGCAGTCAGCGTATGTGTTCATGAGGCACTAAGTTAAAACTGTACATAAGTAAATACCAGTCCTGCAAACTGTTGAATAGTGAAAAATGGGACAAGATACAAAACTGAAATCAGGTCGAGTATCTGGACGCATTCTCCAAAAACAGCGGTTGTTGCAGAGAGGTGACTAGTTTACAGTTAGAAAATACATGATTCCTGCCTTCAGACTTTTTAGTCCACACTGTAGCGTTTTTTTTGTTTTAAACTGCATAACATCTGCTACGTCCACCCTACATCTGGCGTTTTAACCTCCCTAAAACAGAGACTGTTTTAGGCTGGAAACTCCGGGCTTGTGACACAGGGGGGGGCGGCCTCGTTCTCGCTGCCACCTGATTCGGCGCAACCCCCTGTCAAGTGATTGTTTTTGGGAATAAAAGAAGCCATCAGAAGTAGCGTCTTCAGAGCATGTTCAGAAATTCAACTCTGAAACTCGTGTGTAATCATTATGTTTCATAAATGACCGTCTTGGCTCAAATAACATGCATCGTTAGGGTCAGTAATTCAGCACTGATCACTGCCACATATTCACAACTTCTCTGTCTTATAAAGCAGACACCTGCTGAGTAGCAAATAAAGCAAACACATATACTTTTTCTTTTTTTTTTTTTCAAACAGTCTAATCAGTTAACGTAAGCTAGCAAGCTAAGTGCAGCTTGCCAGTCAAGTCAAGACGGAGTGGAAATGACAGAATGCGTAGTTATTTTAAGCACCTAAAAGATCCGAGGCTTTTGAGAAAACATGGAGCCCCAGCTTATTTAATAAATAAAGAACATTAAGCCAATCTTCTGTTGAATATTATATACAATTTCTGTGCTTAGATCCTCCCAAATGCCCCTAAATCTTACACACTGGACCTTTAAACCATGGCAAAGTGACAGAAAAAAACACAGACCAGAAACAGGTTCATCCGGTCATACGCTATCTCAAGTCCATCAACACACACACACACACACACACTTGTTGCCACACTGACACAGCCATGGTGTCCATCCCCATGTCCATCTGTTGTGTGATTGCCTGGAGACAGAGAGCTGAAGTCAGCCACAGAACCCCCCCCCCGTTTCCACATTCACATTCTCACATTCACAAACACACTGAAACACATTACGGCCGTCAACACTTTGATTCCCATGCACTGAGACTACATGCAGTTAAGAGGAAGGACAAGTCAACACTTGACTGCACAAACACAGAGCTGATTCAGATTGTCCCATCATGCAGCTAACCGCAACCAAATCTCAACAATTACTGTCGACTCGGTGTCGAATACAGGACGGAACTCGGAAAGACCCGAAGTTTTTTAACTCATTTACCACCATCATCGTTTGAGTAAAAACACACTAAATACCAAAATTGGGCCAGATCATCTTTTTGGTTCTCTCTTTTCCTATAACCTTCGTGTATATTTTGCATGCCGCATTTCACTGTCAAATCACCACAAACACTGGCCCAGATTCTCTCAGACAGAGAGCGAGGCTAGAGCAGATCTGACTGAGACTGCAGAGTTCAAATCCACCCGGCGGCAACACAGAGCAGAACATGGTGAGGATTTGTTTTGATAAGCATTATGTAACATCTTGTTATGTGTAAGCAGGTATTTGTTGTAAAGGACACTCTGACAACCACAGTGAATTTCAGCCTGATCAGCTCGACAAAAGGTTAAGAAGTCTCATTTACTGCCTGAAACATTTTACTTCAGGTCGTAAATGTTCAGTTCCCTAAAAACATATCGGACATCATATCTGTTATTGCTTGCACTAAACAAATGATTTCACACCATCTGTCGTTTGCTGACGTTAGCCAATTCCATTACTAAGACAACAATGGCCTTGGTTTCCTACATCCTTGATAACAGCCACAATACACTGATTTCTACATAGAGGTTTCATTTGGGATTTGGAGCAAAAATGCTAACGCTAGCTCTCTCTTCTGCTCCTCTACAGCTGCAACAGTAGATGCGTTTCCGTCATTTCCGTCACATTCCGCAAATGTGAGTAAGAGCAACGGAAACAGATTTAGCTCAGAATCAAGAAAACTGGAACAGATGCTTGAGTTACTACAAGAAACAAACAGACATGCCGCATTAGATGGAAAACAGACAACGAAATGCCAGCCTGTGTGAAGAGCTGCAGAAACAAATGTTAGACAAAGTCTGACAAACTGTGCGAGAGTTTCAAACAACGGCAGATGACTCGGACCTTACATGAGCTCCTCAACCAACAGCTCTCTCTTTTCAGCTGATGATGAAGGACCAGCTCTTAATATTCGCGTAACAGTGGTGGACGGAAACGCGCATACGTTTGCGTTTTCTTTGGCCGAATATCTGAAAATTCGGTGAAAATTTGTGACGCATTTGGATGGAAAAAACATTCAGCAGCGAGTGATGCTGTCTCTGCCCGAGCGTCTCAATGCCGTTTGTAAAATATATGGTTTCTAAACTGCCTCACAATCTCACAGTGCAATGCAGCACATTTTAGATGTGTCAACAGTCAGCGTAGGGTTTGCAAAATCTATTATAATAATCTGTGCTAGACTGTGACTCGTTCAGCATTGTTCTACCGTCTGCAGTACTGAGGCTTTTCAAAGCTCTCTAACTAATCAATGTCACTCCACCAGGCTTCTGTTCAATACTAATCAATGTGAGTGCTAAGCCGAACCACAGCAGCTCACTCTGCTCGAAGAGTCACTGATGTCCCAGAATAATGCCTGTTGCAAACCAAAATGCTGTCTTCATAGTGAAGGATGCCTACATGGGTGAGGGTGAGAGTAAATTACAGGGCTGTATCAAGCTGTATTCAGCTCCATGGCAACATTATGTCAGCGTGGTGAGATGCACTAGACTCGGTGTTTAATCTATAGGCCTGTATTCAGAGTACTAGCCTTAGGTGAACACTGGTTTCCAAACTGGATGCACGGCTAGTGGGTTCCAGACCTTGAGTGTGTGCTAGGTCTGGCCAAAGGTATTCTGACTAAAGACGAAAGAGTCCAATCTTTAGGTGTCAGCATGTCATGGCCTCAGGCTTCACTCTGCTGAACCACAAGACTGTCGTAAACATTAGGAGAACGTTCGGTGACGTCAGAGACCTGATGCGATTGGTGTGAGATACGTGACTGAAGCTTGAGCTAATTAGCTTCAGGTTAGCCCTTATGTTTTCATCAGTGGTGAAATGGCCGGCATTGGAATCCTTCGTCTTTTTTTTTGTTTTTTTTTGTTGCAAGACTTGGTCTTAAAAAGAGCCTGGGGTTCCTTGAAAATTATTTCTTTGACCTGAAGTCATTCAAGAATTCTGAAGGAAGAGACCTTTCCATGTTCTCAAAGGAGAAATGTTTACGGTGGTTCTCTGGGTTTTAAATGTCACATTGATCTTTCAGGTGTTGTCCTTGAAGAAGTAGATTCCATGGATGTTAGAGAAGAGTAAGTGATTTCTTTAAGAAGTTTGAGGAATAGTTCCCCAGATGTGATGTCTCTGGGATCTGTGGGAGGTGTCCCACAGGAAGTTGCAGGATTCTTTGATGACAAAACCCTCATTTCCACCCAAACTACCCACAACATTTAGTCCCAGAACTCTAGTCCTAGGAACTAAATGGTTCCTTCAGACTGGTGGTTGTCTGCAGTTCCACCATTGACTGGAAACCCATGAAGATTACGCAAATTAGTATGCTGACATGTGAAAAAGCATGTGAGTATACAGCAAACTGTTGTATAAGGCCTGGACTTCATTGTTGGTCCGTGTGTCACATGCTTTCTTCTGTAACTACATGGTAATGTACCATGAGAAACTGGATATACAGCTACAAATTTTTTGAAAATGGTGACTACTGACCAATCACACATATGACTTAACTATCTACTCAAGTCCTACCTCCCTAGCAGGTGGTGGAGGCGTGGCAAGAGGATCTTTGAATGGGCTGCAGGGATTCAAGGGAGCTATCAGGAATCTTACGTTTTGAGGAGATCCGTAGTGTTCTTGAAGAAGCACCGTTTGAAATGAACATAACGCATCTGAAATTGTAAGACATTTTCCTCCTTGAAGAAGTCTTTGAAGAGGTTCTAGGTTTTTTTTTAGGAGGATCCATAGTCCTTGGAGTTAACCTACAGTTCTCTTTTGAGTGCTGTGTGATTACCAACAGGGTGCCTGAACGGTTCCAGATTTTCATGACCTTTGTGTGTTGACCTTAGATGCACATGTCTCGGGTCCATTTCTATGTGCAGAGTGAAGCTTCTGCTGCCACCTGTCAGAGCAATATGAACATATACGTACACAGTGGTGCTTTGTGAACCTGCTCCAATTTTACAGTTACTGAAGGCATAGCCATACACATTATTTTCCGCTTTAAATAAAAGAAAAACATTACTTTAATGTTTTTGTCCCATTTGTTTAAACAGGGGGTCCCTTGACTTGCATAACAATGTTTTAGGTCATATTTTTGCATCTTTAAAGGATACAATCTTTCAAGCTCTGTTGTGGAATTCCATAATATACTGTAATACACTCAGCGCTGAGACTGTGAATCTTTGAATAGCATTGAAAAACTTTACAGTCCATCTTTTTCCAGGTGACAATTCTTGAAGAAAAAGTTTAGAAATAATTAACAAAACTTAATACGTGTCCGTGACCCCGAAATGGATAAGTTGTACGGAGGGAGTAGAAGATGGAGCAGATTGATGAAGACTGGAAGTTTCTTCGGAGGAGATGCAGCTCTGGTATTTTTTCGCTCGGCGCAGTTGGCAGAGTGGGAGCTCCAGATTGCAGCACAGCTCGGTGGGCCTGGCTGCGAGGCCGAGGTGAGGGCGGCGTAGGAGACGGCACGCAGAGGGAACCAACACATGTAGATTAGATGATGAAAATATAATCGTTGTCTCTGAGGAAACAGGACGGTAGTAACAGTACAGCAGGTACTGAGAGAAAAAAAACTAACCGGCTTTATAATATGTATTGAATATAAAACGCATCTTTACCATAATCGATGTGTGTACTGTGAGTACAGACAGTGCAGGGGTTTTACACATGGAAATGAAACATTTAGAGATTTGTCAAAGCAATTAAAGTTACTTACTGGTTGCTTCCAGAATGGTTTTGACATTTCACAATTGCGGCATAGAGTAGTGCAGATGAACACTTCTAGACGACGATGAGGAGGCCTTGTGGTGTTTGTTGTATTTACATAAATCATTCAAAAAAAAAAAAAAAGGATTGGCTTCCAGGATGCTATTCTTTATATATATTTTTTTTAAAGCTGCAGGAGACAGAAAGCAGGAAAAGGCGCTTTCACACCTACCACTTTCCAGTTTGATCCAAAACAAATGATCCCCCGGAACACGGTGTGGATCAAACACCCGGTCTTTGGTGATCTCGGTCCGGATCGAACTGAACCGTGGTTCAATGGGGTTTATAAAGGGAGATCCAACGTACGTAGATGATGACAGCAGGACGTTTTTAGTCCGCTTCCAAAAATTGCAACGTGAAAGCAAAACTAACAAAAACATGAACCCTGGTTTGGACTTTCAGGTGTAAAAACAGCCTTAGTGTGGTCAGTTTCTGGTGCCTTGTC